>CM038225.1:2275083-2393514 GCA_021442155.1 Cymbidium sinense | reverse complement strand
TATATTTACATATCTTAAACCTAAAGATTAATGTTAATATAAATAAAATTTGAATCTTTAATATTACACCAAAGACACCACCATCATTAACTTTTCAAAGTGAAATGAACCTTTTCATGCATAAGAAAAATGTTGTATTTGTAAATATCAAACTTTACGTGTTAGATATGTAAATTCATATAAGAATTGTGTGGTATATAAGTCAATCATTCTTCAAACATTTGGTCCTTAAATGCACTTGTCTGTTACTACTACAACTATACAAAACATTTTGAATATAAGATAAGTGAGTTTTTTTTTCCATCTTTCCAATGGTGAATTAGTTAAGACAAGATCAAAAGGTCAACTATTAATAACTCTAGATATCGTGCTTTTGGAATTTGGATAAAACAATTGCTCAGTGACATTGGGCTTATTTGAGATCTCTTAAGTTATAAATCATGCTAATTAAAGTAGATGAAAGATCATATGGGAGTTTAAAAGAAAACTTTTTGATAAAAGGAAATGATTCAAAAGAAGATTAATAATGCTTGTGGAACTATGCGGGAGTAGAAAATAAATTTGCCTATACCTTCGCAATGCTTAGAATTGCAGTAATAGGAAGGAGGATTGATTTTGCCCAGCTATCTAAATACAAAGCCATAAGTTAATAGAAATATGTAAGAAAATATAACATAAAAAAGTAGCGGCATTTACATACATTGCACACAATTCTTATATATTTACATATTAAAGCATAAATATTAATATTTGCATAAACACCACCTAAATTTTTAATATTACATCAAAAAAATACCATCATTGACTATTTAAAGTGAAATGCACAAATTCAAGTATAGAAAAAAAACTATATTTGCAAATATGAAAGGTGTTAGATAGGTAAATGCATATGAATTGTGTGTTACGTATGTAAATCTTCCAAAATAAGTAATTAGTTATAAGTGAAAATTAGAAAGAACCTCATCCAGTTTAATATATCCAGAAGACAATTGAGGATTAATTTCCTCAATCATCTGATTCAAGATGCTTTCCAAATCAAAATGTTTTCTGGAGCTGCAAGCCCAACCCCATTCCTTAGCTAATTCCAACATTTTGGAAACATATGCAGTGTTGTGAAGAGGCCCAATCCATAAGGGTCCTGATATAATCACCAAATGGGAAACCTGCAAATGAGTATAAACCCTAAAATTTCATGTAGGGCATATAAAATCTAGTTTCTGAACCTTCTATTTTTTGCTTGTTAAACATATGTATATCAGTAGAAAAACTTTGAGATTTTGGAGGAAACATTGAAGTTATAGCTATAGCTGCACAATTTTGGTGGAACAAAAGCCTGAAAGTTCTAATTTGAATTTTATTATAAAGATGAGTGAGGTTTAATAATGCTCGAATAATTAGTTAATGAGGTTATCAGTAGCAATATCATTTGGAGAAACAGGACCCGCAGTTCATTTTTTAAGTATGGGCTCAACAAATAAAAGTTGCATCGTGCAAAATGTAGATAAGCTTGTAGTCCCTCAACACACCATGCTATTATTGCCTCCTATCACCACTTAGGATCCTTCCGATGTTTTGTGCTCAACTATACAAATAACAAGCCTTTTCTGCTTGTGTGTCGGCAACATGAATCCTTCTTCTCCATTGTGCCTATTAAGTGTCAAATTCTCATTTTAGAATAAAACAATATCATTTTTATACTTTTTTAACAAAATATTTTCGTCTACCTCTACTTTTCTTAATATAGGTAGAATCTAATACATCTAATAGATTATCATACCACATTTTATGTGTCCAAACCATCTAAGTCAACTCTCTAATCTTATCGCCATTGAAGCTAACTCCAAAATAAAGTCCTACTTGAACAAAAATGATTTAAATGAACTTCTCCATCGATCCTCAATATTCATGTGAACCTTTGATTCCATTCTATAATTATGGAACAAATATTAATGAGTGATTTGCAAGATTTTATGCATGTCATCTCATTAAGATTTACCCTCTAGATCCTTATGATCACATCAATTGTTTACCAATTCTATTTTAAAAAAATATTATAAACATCAACGGCAAAAAAAATCTTATCTCAATTGCATAAAGTCATTTAAAATACTTCATCACCATTAATTACTATTAGCTACATAATGTACCAACTTCATTTTTTTTCTTGCAAAACTCAATTTCTAGTCAAGTTGCCTATGATTTATCATTCTTCTTTCCAAATTCGTCTACATTAATTTAACCAAAACATGTTGCATTAGAACATCTTTTGCCATGATGCCTATGTCCAAACTACAAAGAACTATTTTCGCTAGTTTATCTTCAACTTGTTATTCTTGTCATCCCCTTGATATAATCCTTTCTCATTCCTTTTCCAATTATTAGCCCACATTTGTATTAATCTATTTATATTTGTTTAAAACTCTTGTTAGAGTAATTCATTTGGTTACACTCAAAATCATATACCACATCTCTTAACTATTGTTCTATAAAATTTATAATGAAAATCACCATGATACTCTATTATTATACAGAAGCATCATCATTTAACCATCAAAACTTAACAATAGAAGTTATGTCATCATGCATACCTTCAATTAATAAAGCGAAGATATTTAAAACTATCATGAAAAGTAATCTATGATTTTTTTAAAATAATGAATGATAATTATCAATTTTATGACTATTGAATTGCATATCATAAATTCAATCTTTATTCTACTAATCAAAAGTCTATTATCTTCTATTTTTCATATTAAAAAAAGTCCCTTATCAAAATCATATCTTTCTCTTCAATTTTGCTTGTGTATAGCTTCAAAGAAGAAATTTTGTGGTTCCACTTGAAGAGAGAATCACACAAAGGAAAGAGAGAGAGATCTCAAGAGGCAAAAGAGAGATCATGAGGCAAAAAAGAGAATAGGAATATGTGAATTCTAGTGACAAGATATGTCAATTGGAGAGAGAAAAAGGGGATCAACGAAGGTACTATCTAATTAACATTTAAAACTAGACTATTCAAAAGAATATTTTTTTCCTAATTTAAATCAAAATAAGCTTACCAAAATAAATATGTATTGAAATTCAAGAATCAGTTCAATATAGGTTCAATCTAGCCTTGGGCTAACCATGAGTTGAGATTCAACTCCATATGCTGTATCAAATATGGTGCTAACCATCCCTCATGATATTGTCAGATATCTTGCCGTCCATGTTATGGGCTTCAAAATTTGCCCATACTCGACAATTTATTGTTTGAATTGAAGAGAGTATGATTGATGTGTCTGTGTAATTTTCAGAAGGCAGATGGAATAGTAGATAAGAAACTACCCAGAGATTTCATCCTCATTTGGTAAGGACTTTAGATCTGGTTCTAGGTTTCTATAGGCGCAAGCCCTTGTAGTTAATTATCCCACTCAATAAGTGAGAGAGAACTTTCGATTAAGGCTAGTCATTAGATCGCTTAATGCATAGCATATAGTAGCATCATATGGACTTTTGAAATTTTGATTATGAAATTTGTCATTTGAGCTTATATCCGATGGTTGGGAGAATGATGACGTGCTCGATCTAGATCCCATGGTTTTGTCATCCTAGGCCGTCATGGTCCCTAGTCTACTTAGTCAAAGGAGGTAATCCACCCAGCCTGACAGAAGGATCCTTATCAGCAACACATGGGTTACGTCGTCCAAGAAAATCTTGTAGACCTGGGGTAGTGTTTGTCTAAGGAGACAGTCTTAAGTCTACCTTAGTTGACAGAAGGCTGTTTGTCCTATCAAGTATACCCTATGATTCACTCAAAGGATAGAGCCATTGAGGAGCATACGCTACGGTTGTGATCGTATAATGGAGCGACAGCCAAATCACCCAATCAGAGGACTCTAGTCATAACTGCTTCATCTGTGGAGCTTTCTGGCTAAGCCACATAGTTAGAGGACACGGTCCACGTCCTTACTAGCATGAGATTGATTAAGAGTGAATATAGTAGAACACTTGATTTGACATTGGCTCCTTTGTGAGCTAGAGTTTTCTTAGTTTGTCACCCATGATAAACATTTGTGTAAGGTGGATAGATTGAGTTTTGATTTAATCTTTTAATGATAGAATTTTATTTAAGCAGTTTCAGATTGCTCATTAAAAATTGATTAATTAGAATATGTTTAAGAGCTTTAGATCATGTCAACTCTGCTTAACTGCTAATAGAGGATTAGGTCTACTATCACCTGACAAAATCAGGCTCTCAAATATTTCACTATTTTGAATCACTAATTATAGGTTTTTTGTTAACGGACTCTCTAAGACTAAACCAAAACCCATCCATAACTCAGACTTGAATTTAAGCATTCATCATAGTGTCGGCCCATGTAAATGTATAATAATTTTAGTTAATTTTATGTTTGAATTATGAGATTGATTTCATATTTTCATTTAATTCCAATTTTATCCCACGCAGCCTTTTCAGACATCAAAATTTGCACTTGAAATCGCTATATAGAAATGCATGTATTTATAAGCTAATTTCATCTAATTAATGAAATCATTGATTTTGAAAATCATAATTAAGATGAAATTCCTTGATTTTTTATTGAAGGAAGCCTTATAATTTTTATAGATTTTGATATAGTATCGCCTTCTGTCTACTTGTACAAAGAGTTGCAGATTCGTTGGCGAAGAAGGCATTTTGAAGCTATAGGTTTAAAGGATAATTTAATTTGTTATTTTAAGAAAAAGATTTACTCCTCGAAGTAATTCTCATTTCCCCCTCTTTTTATTCAAACTCTCCTACATTCATTTTCTCCCCCTTATTTGTTTTACTTTTGTGTTTGTTGTATGCTATTTTTCTTCCCCCTTTTGTTGTTTGGAGTTTTTAATTTGAATTTTAACTTTAGGTTTCATTGCTTGACATTCTTAAGTTGATTCCTTTACTTTTCAATTTTTTTTTCTAAGTCTGGAATTTTGACAAAATTTGTGACCTCCGACATCATCCGTAAGGGCTACATCGGGTATTGCTTACGCTCTCTTCAATGTAGCGGTGTCTGACACCAGTTGGTTCCTCTCGTCGCCCCTCTTGAGCACGTTCGACAAAAAAGACACAACGCAATATATTCATCCCCCTCACTCACCCCTAAGTCTAGACAAAATTTGGCGACATTTAGATCAGGGATCGACATCTAATGAGTGTTGGCTTACTCGATACACCCTCTTCATCATAGCGAGCGGTATCTTGCGACACCACAACCTATTTTTTTATCTCGTTGCTTTCTTAGCACAGGTAAAAGAAACACAAACATATATATATATATATATATATATATATATATATATATATATATATATATATAATTGCATATTGACAAATTTTTTTTCAATGCTGTCTGCAAGGGAACAAGGTTGAGTATGCAATTGGGAATGTAAGGCAAAGAGTGCGATGCCGGAAACCGAAAAAAAAATTCACCTGTTGATGATGTTCGTCCCCGATTTGTGGCGAAGCGAAAATTGAATGGGTTATGCAAGAAATGCGACGTCGGAAACCGAAATAAGAATTCACCTCTTGATGATGTTCTTCCCCGTTTTGCGGCGAAGCGAAGGTTGGAAGGCTAAAGCGAGGAATGTGGCGAAAGAAAATAATTCCTGTGACGATGTTCTATCCCGATTGTGGCGAAAATGGGAAGGCTAAAAGTGGAGTCGACGCGAAATCGAAAAGAATTTGCCTCTTAACGATGTTCTTCCTCGGTTTGTGGCGAAGTGAAAATGAGAAGGCTAAAGCGATGAGTGCGACGCCAAAATTTCTTCGTGTGGCAATCACCATGCATTCTGCCATGGGGCAATTTGTCTTGATGGCATTGCGGTTGATGTGAGACCTGTAAGCGGCATATCCCTCCCAAAATTAAGCAGGGAGGAAAGAACACAATCACTGCAATGAAAGAAGAATTGATCTCATTAAATCAGTCAAATCGATGTAGTGTCATGTCGACGAAGCACGAGTTTGATGATATTAATATGATAATGTAATAGCTCTTTAATAATAACTCTTTAACATTCAAAAAGTATCGAGAGTTTCTCTGCCAAGATAAAAAATTGCGGGAACGAATATGACTTTATAAACAAGTTTGCAATCTATAGAGAGAAAAGAAACAGAGGCCAACCTCATATTGGAAGTTGCAATGATTCACAATTCAAACACGGGGCATTTGCGTACATATCATACAATTCTTATATATTTACATTTCTTAATCCTAAATTTTGATATTTATATAAATAAAACTTAAATCTTTAATATTACACCAAAAACAACACCCTCATTAATTTTTCAAAGTGAAATAAACTTTTTCATGCATAAGAAAAATGTTCTGTTTGTAAATATCAATCCACAATAACTAATTGCTCCACTAATCTTACAATGGTTACTCTTGGTAACTAATCTCCTATGACAAATTCAAGTTCATTATCGCTCTTTTCTAAGCAAATAATTAGACTTTATTCTAATTAGCTCTTGTATCCAAATCCTCTATAATGACACTTCTTTAAATTATGGTAATGTAGTATATGAGAGGTATTTATACATAAAAAAGTCAAATGAAAATTTTAAATGTATGTTTTGAATTATATAGCAGCTAAAAGCTATATATGTTTCTCTTTACTAATAAGATAAATAGAACCTTCAAAAGAATTAACATATGAAAAATATGTCTTAATTATAAAACAAAAGCAAAATTAATTTATAAATTATTTCTAAAATTTAATCCATTAAATAAGAAGCTTTATTTCAGCTAATTTATGGAGTTTTAAACTTCAGTGTTTCTATTTTAGATCTCCTCTTTCCTCAAGAGCAGAAGGAAAAGCAATTTGTCTGTCCAGATAGCTTTAGTGAGTGCTTATTATTTTTCAAACTAATAGTATAAAAAAAAATTAATGTTTAAAGCTTCTCTTTCTACATGAAATAACTAACAGAGTTTCCAACGGATTTTCGATCACAAAAATTTCCAGCCGAAATTTCTGAGGAAAAAATGTCGCCGAAAAGTTAACTTAATCACGACAGATTTTTCGGCAAAAAAACCATTAATAAAGGGGGGGCCGACAAAACAGAGCCCCCCATTCCTCCATTTTTTTTTCTCTTAGCTTCCTCTTGGCAACAATGAAAATGGGTAGGAATAAATGAAGCTTATAAAGAAATCGGAGCCACATAACTGGATTGGGGTATGTCTGAATCCCATTTGTTTATGTGCTGGAACTTTATGAAGATGTTTACAACAACAACAACAACAACAAAAAGCCTTAATCCCACTAGGTGGGGTCGGCTACATGAATCCTTCGTCTCCATTGTGTCCTATTATGTGTCAAATTCTCATTTAATTGTATACTAAGATCATTTTTATACATCTTAACCAAGTCTTTTAGGTCTACCTCTACCTTTCTAATATAAGGAAAATCTAATGCATCTACTCCTAATATCTGGACGGACGCTTTATGTGGCCAAACCATCTAATACTCTCCCTAATCTTATCTATCTTTGGAACTCCAACTTTTCCAACATACTCATTTTGCATTCTATCTCTAAGGGTAAAGCCACTCATCCACGAGCATCCTCATCTCTGTAACACTTAACTTACTCTTATGTTTCTCTTTTATTGGCCAACATTACATAAGTCATTTTGGTCTTACCACCATCTTATAAAATTTTCCCTTAAGTTTAAGTGGAACTTTTCTATCACATAATAGGCCAGATGCATTCCTCCACTTCAACCATCCAACTTGAATTCTACTAATAATATCTCCATCTATTTCACCATCATTTTGAACAATAGAGCCTAAATATCTGAATCGCTCACTCTTATTAATGACTTGATCACCTAAAGTCACAACACTACCACTAAAATTTCTACAACTAAAATTACACTCCATATATTCAGTTTTAGATCTGCTTAAAACCTTTAGACTCTAAAGTTGACCTCCATAATTCAAGTTTGTTGGACTCCTCTAGTCTTATCAACAAGAAGAATGTCATCGAAAAAAAGCATACACCGGTACATCTTCTTGTAAATGCCTCGTAAGAACATCCATAACTAAAGTAAAAGATAAGGGCTTAATGTTGATCCTTGATGTAATCCAACTGAAATAGGAAAATAGTTTGTCAATCCTCCTTGTGTTTGGACACAAGTACGACTCTAGTATACATATCCTTAATGACTTGAATATAACCAATATTAACTTCTTTTGTTCTAGAACTCTCCAAAGAACATCTCTTGAGACTTTATCATAAGCTTTCTCTAAATCAATAAATATCATATGTAGATCCTTTTTTTTCTCTATGCTTCTCCATCAAACCTCTTAACAAATGTATAGCATCCATAGTAGATCTACGGCATGAAACCAAATTGATTGTGAGAAACTTGTATCACATCGTAATCTATGCTCAATTACTCTCTCCCATAATTTTAATGTATTAACTTAATTCCTCATAATTTGCACAATCTTGTGCATCACCTTTATTCTTAAATATAGAACCAACAAACTCTTTCTCCACTCATCGGCATCTTTTAGTCTTTAAAATAACATTAAAAGATTGTAAGCCAAGAAATTCCTTGATCTCCTAAACATTTCCACACTTCTATTGGAATATTATCCAGTCGCTTTTCCACATTTCATTTTCTTTAATGCTTCATTAACTTTTTACTAATCTGACGATAAAATGAAATTCTCTATTTTTTTAATTTTAAATTATTAAGGTTGCTAAAATCAATCGTACTTTCAGATCCTTCATTGAAAAGTTTATTAAAATACCTCATCCACCTATTTTCAATATCTTTTCTAAGAAAAGCACTTTATTATTTTCATCCTTAATACTCTCACTTGAACTATGTCTTTACTTCTCCTATCTCTTTGGTTGGCTAACTTATACATACATCTTTCACCTTCTTTGGTATCTAATCTATTGTATAAATCACTAAAAGCTAAATTTTTTGCATCATATATTGCTTTCTTAGAATCTCTAGCCATTTTATATCTTTCCCAATTCTCCGAAGTTTTACATCTAAACCAAGTTTTATAACAATGCTTCTTATTTCTTATCTTTTCTTGCACACTCTGACTCCACCACCAACTATTCTTATTAAAAGAAGCTTTTCCTTTTGATTCGCCAAGCACAATTTTAGCAACTTGTTTAATAGCATGATACTTTTCCCACATAACGTTAGCTTCCTTATGAACATCCCAAACTTTAATTTCTTGTAGCTTGCTCTTAAAAATATTTTTTATTTGTGTTCTTTAAGTGTCCCCATCTAATCTAGGACAATAATTAAGTTTATTTTTCTCTTACAACCTTTCATCTTAAAATCTAAAACTAATAGTCGATGTTGGTACTTAAAATTTCACTTGAATGTACAATCTTTACAATCTAAGCGATCTATTTTCTTATCAAAAATAATCAATGTGTTTTACTAGATCCATTTTATAAGTAATAATATGTTCATCTCTTTTCTTAAATAAAGTATTAGCAACTAGAAAATCATAAGCTAAGGCAAAATCTAATATAGTCTACCTTCTTCATTAGTCACTCCAAATCCATAACCACCATGAATACTTTTAAAATCTTCTACCACTCTACCAACATGTCCATTTAAATCTCCCCAATAAATACTTTTTCTTCAAGAGGTATCTTTTGTATTAATCCCTCTAATTCATTCCAAAATTTTTCTTTTGAACTTACCTCCAAACCTACTTGAGGAGCATAAACACTTATAACATTGATAATCTTAGTATCAATAATCTTTAAAGCTATAATTCTATCTCCACATCTATTAATACTTATAACATTATCCTTCAAACTTTTATCTATAATCACACCTACACCATTTCTAGTTCGACTTTTACGAATACCAAAGTTTAAAACCTAAACTATCAATCTCCTTAGCCTTCTCCCCAACCCATTTAGTTTCTTGAACACATAAAATATTTATCTTTCTATGAACCATAATATCTATTAATTCCATTAATTTACCTGTAAGAGTACCTATATTCCAAGATCCTAACCTAATTCTAGTTTCATGGACTAACTTCTTTGCGTACATCCGTCCATAATGTGGGAACCCTTGCTTATTTTTCTGTGCAGATCTATGCTAGCACATTTTCAGCGTATTCAAACCATACGTAAACTTCGGGGCCTTCCATTAACACAATGATTTAAAGGATTCATGTCATAATTATTTTGACAAATTTTATTTGGTCGACTACTAGCAACCCTCCACTTTTTGCATCCGGACTTGGGACCGGCAATGGTAGTGTTTAAAATTCAAAATAATAGATATATTTAATGATAAATATGTATTATCTGAATTTTTATACATAATTTCAAATTTAAATGTTTATTGTAATTTATTTATCATGTCTATTGGAGGCTATTGTAAATTCGTATTGTCCCTTGATCTATTGCTCCACGTGGAGAAAAAGGAGGTGCGTGATTCGAAATCTACATTCCTCATTTTTTATTGCTTTTTTCTTTGGAACAATTAGGGATTTTGTTGACTTTCAAAAAATCAAATATTGGAAACTTTTGTGGAAATCCCAATCGATTTTTTATCCTCCATTTGGAATCTCTTGCAATAACCCGTCACGGCTTTTCTATTTAGATTACTAGCATATCTTACTTAATTTAAGTTTGACACACAATTTAATAGTTATTTTGTGTTTAATTAATTTTTATATTTTCTTTAACCTTTTATTTTGGTGGTTATGTTTTGGCTTAGTTTGTTTGGTTTTCACATAAATTTTCTAGCCTTAGTTTCTCTATATCACTTATATAAGAACTTTTTCTAGATTTGTGCAAATTTATTTATTTTCATTTTAAATTGTTAGGTGCATGTGTTGATTGACATCAATTTACCTTGAAAAACATAATACAAAAAATTCATTTTTATTCAAACTTATCATTATAAGGTCTATGGACCATGTAAACTAACAACCCTTAGTATATTTGTCGTTGAATATCTAGAACACCTTTTGAGAATTATATTTCTAATCATGTAATTGTTACAAAATATTAATTAATAAAGATTGAAATGATTTGAATATATGTAATAAATGAAAATATATATATATACATATATTAAATTATTATAGAAAATTTATAAAAAAATGATTAAGTGAGAAATATATGGTTAGAATTCTATAATATAATTTACACAAGATATTTATCATCTTATATCGTACTTAACTAGAAAAAAATACAATTGATATAAATGATAATGATAATGAGGTCTAATATTTAACAGTAATAAGTATTATATGCTATATATATATATATATATATATATATATATATATATATATATATATATATATATATATATATATATATATATATATATATATATATATATATATATATATATATATATATATATCCCAAATTAATTATAAAGATTTCAGTTTCATTTAGTATGATTGCATGATTACATTTAAGATTTCCATGATGAAAGAACAAAGGTTGTTTGGATGTAGGTTTTGTAATTTGGATGACTTTCCTATGGTTTTGTTATCCTCCTAAAAAATTGATGACTACATAGAACATCAATTTCTCATAAAGGAATATGTATCAAGTTAGATCTGATTATTTTTATCTCATTACTTTTCTCGATCACGCAACTATAGGTGAAAGTAGCACACTTGATTTGTCAGACTTGAAGAGGATATGCATTCTTAAAGTCAGAGATGTACTAGTTTATTTAAAAAAAAAATGTGGGCATAGTATCATTCCCCCAAAAGTTAACTTATGGTATGTAATTTTTTGTGCTATAATTTTCTATTTTAATTGTACTCATCTAATGGTTAATAATTAATTTTGTTGTTAATAATAGGAGGAACTAATCATTCTTATGAAGATTGATACTTTAAGATAAATAGATTTTCTTTTGAGTTGTATGAGTTGTATTGGTCTTCTTTTGATATCATTATTGGTCTTTTGTGTAAACATATATTGTTTTAAAATAAGTAATATATACATTTTTTTGTAAGTTGTCTTGAAACTATTTGGATTGAATAAATATTGTACTATTTTTTTTTTCACATTATATATTTTGTTCACACATTGCATGATCCTCTATGTTAGTTTGAAAAATCTTACTTTATATTGTAAATCTTCTAGTTTTGATTTCTTTTTTGTTTTCATCCAACACATTATTCTTAATTGCTATATGTTCTTAAATAAATTTGTTTGCTTATCCAATTAAAATGTTATAATATCTTTTAAGTATATTTTCTTTACATATTAGTTACATTTGAGCATATTTTTAAGATCTACATATTGACATTTACTATTCAATTAATCCTTTCTCTATAATAAGTTTTTGAAATATGATAAGTGTTCCAACTATTCGTAGTTATTTAAGCATAGGTTTTTAAAGTATCCTAAAGTTGATGTGGTTTAATATTATGTTGATTATAAAGGTTTGTAAAATTTATGTTAATGTCACTTTTAAAATAAAATCTTCCAAATTGTAACTTTAACCACTACAATGCTTGATAGAATTATGGCGGTTTAAACCCACTATACATAATCGCTAAAAGCTATCTCAACATTTCTAAAATTGCTATGAAAAGTCTTTACAAAGGAAAGCAAATATATTTTGCGTGGTTTTAAATGCAATACTCTTTAGTGTTATTACCACTGAAATGTACTTGTTACACTACAAAAGCCTATTTTTCCTTTACTTTCTCATATAAGTTTTGATCTGAAAATGAAAGATTCTTTTAAGTTTTGAACATTATATCGAATGTTTACAAGCAAAAAGACACTTACTTATGTCATATTGATCCTTGATTTTATAGTCATTATTAAATCTATAATTTATATAAAGCATGAATCTATTACTCACACTTCTTAATTTATATAGCATATGAATATTCACAATGAACAATCATGGATGTACAATAGGTTGTATTTGTGTTGAAAAAGATTAACTAATGAATTCATGAATGGTGTTGAGCACTTTGCACATAATATTCCAACTTATTATTTATCTTTCCGAATTAAAATTTTGATATCCATGCTAAGGTACAAGAATCAAACCTACTTAAGATCAGATGAAGTCATATTAGACTTATATTGTAGGAGGTTCCACCCAAATTATTGATTTTGAACATCACATGATGAATATGAGCCACATATTAATAATGACATTATACCTCAATGAGTTATGCACCTTTAAGAATATGATTATGGATGATATGATGAAATGATCTTTAATGCTATAGAAATTGATTTTGTAGAAGTAATTGAAAAGGAACCCCCAAACAAAGAAACTCAAAAAATTTTGTGACTGCTAATTAAATGTAGCATAGACAACAATCATTGTGGGAAGATTGTACAAACCAATATGAACTATCTATGGTTATAAGAATGCTAAGCATCAAAACTAAATAAAATATATCATGTGAATTTTTTAACCAATTTATAGGGCTACTGAAAAATACTAAGCCATAAGAGAACTTAGTTCTAGAGGATTTATACAAAATAAAAAAAAATGGTGTCAAAATTAGATTTGAGTTTAAAAAAATGATTGTTGTGTTAATAGTCATATGCTATCTTACAAAGATGTTATAATGGACGTTGAATGCAAATTCTATGATGCACTTAAATTTAAGCCATAGAGTTGAAAATAACACAAACAAAATGTTATTTTCTACAAACAATACTTATTCCAAGCTAAATATATGAGATGGCACCATGAAAGAGTAAATGAATCAAGCATCTTAAGTTAACAATCATACTTATTCTGCAACTAAAACATTACATGCTTGATTTATGTGCTAATGGTTTTGTATAGTCAATCTATATCACCTTATTCAAGGAAATCAATGATAGTTACACCTTGTAATCTACTACTAGAGATATGCATGACCACACCATTTATGTTTCTCACTCTAATTATTTTTGAACAACATAACTCTAAAGAAAAAAATTAATGTTTTTTTTTCCCAGCCTTTGATTAAAATGCTGAAAATCTTATGGTATAGCTCGCATATATTTCACATGAAGGCAATGATTATGTGGGCTATCAATGACTTTCTTGCATATGAAATATTATCAAGATGGAGCACTATTAGAAAGTTTGTTTGTCTATAGTATATGTATTTATCAATAAATAGATTTATCAATAAATGGATTTATCAATAAATGGATTTATCAAAGGCATTTACTCTAAAAAATTAGTAGATATAATTCTAGTTTGATTGACATTGTATACTCCTACCTACTAATCACCATTTAAAAAAAAAAAGGATACATTCATCAAAAATAAAGTTAAAAAGTATATGGGGATGACTTATGGCATATTATTATTTTAATTCCAATAATAATTGATTCTCTAATATTGTATGACACTCAAATTTGGAGAAACAGGAACAACAACTCATTTTTAAGTATAAGCTCAACAAATAAAAGTTGCATTTCATCTCAAGATTGTGAGGAATATGTAGAGAAGAATATGTAGAGAAGTTTGTAAAATTGTGTTGTTTTAAACTATGCGGAGAAGTTTACTACTCAAACAAAAATGGTTTAAATGAAAAAAAATTATTAATGAATGATTAGATGACTTATCATATTAAATCTCTTAAAAACACCACCACATTGAGAATTTTATTACATAAGTCAACATACCATTCCATTTCAACATGGACAACTAATCTGCTCAAGTTCAGCTCACTGGCAAGTTTGAGAATGTCCACATTGGTTGCAGCAGCCTATGAAACCATTGTTACAGTCATGAAAAAGAACAATGGTTGATATGATATGAACATGAATGAATACAAACTTGATAAAGTAAAAGTAAAAAAAAAAGCAACCTTCATTAATTAAGATTTCCACCAAAAACTTGTAGCATTACACTGAATATAGGACCATGATAGGAGTCATAAGAGAAGAGCGGTACAAGAAAGTCGATGCGTAATTTGTAAACCAACTTCATTTAAATATGACATACAGATGATGAGCTTGGTTAATGCAAGCAAGATAAAGGCAATTACCAATAATAATTTAGGAGTCAAAAAAAGATAAAGAACATAAAATCAAATTTTCTTAGTATGTTTGAGAACATATTCCATTTTCATCATATACAAGTTTAAACTAGATTTTGTAGTTATTTTGGTAAAATTTTTCAAATCAATTAAACTTGTTGAAAATACTGACAGTCATTATATAATTGGTGGCAAGAGAAACAAGTTCGAATTTTTCATTCTATATTTGGTCCAAATAAAGATAGTTAAGTTTTATAGTGTATTTTGGAGGTCCCAAATGTGAATCACAGAAACAACCACTTTACAAATGTAATAATAAAGTTAAATACATCAACCCTTCTCTAGACCATACATTAACAAGAGCCCCTTACACTGGATACACTACTTTTATATTTGTAAGATTTGATGCGTGCATGTCATCTCATTAAGCTTTACCCTCTAGCCCCTTATGACCACATTAATAGTTCGCCTATACTACTTTAAGAAAATATATAAGATAACCTCATCCACAACAAAATAAATGTTATCCTAACTACATGGAATAACTCCATCACAATTAACTACCATTAGAAGCTACCTAACTTACCACCTTTATTTTTTTTTTCTTGGCAACTAACCAAGTAATCTATGATTTATCATTCTTCTTTCCTAAGTCTTCTACATTTGTTTCACCATCTTACCTTATTAGAACATCTTCTGCCATAATGCATATCCCCAAACTATAGCACAAAAATGCATATGTATATGTGTATGTATATATATGTATTGAAATAATCATTTCAATATAAGTAATAAAATCTATTAAAATAAATACATATTGAAATACAAGAATCATTTCAATATAGGTTTAGTCTAGACTTGACTCGTGAGCCTATATTTTTGTCCATGCATTTCATCAATTATGGGAAAAATGAACTTATGATTGAAGAGTAAAAATTGTGGTATCGTTCAAGTAAATATGATGCAACCTTTTCAATTCTTCATGTGGTCCAAGAGTTTTCCATAGTTATTTGATTCATCAAATGAATAAAATGTGCTTAAGAAATATCATTAGTTATTTCCATGGTGATCTATTTCATAGTGGCAAATTGTATTGGAATGGCGATTGAAGAGTAAAGACAACAGTTGTATAAGTAGAAACTCTACATAAAGACCACTTGTATATACAGTAAAGCTTTGATATGTTATTATATCTTTAATGTTAAGCACGTGATTAAAATTAAATTATTGAGATACATAAATTAAAATGAACAATTAAAACAATTACTAAAGAAACTTCAAAGGATAGAAGGTCTTACATGAAGTATTTTAAATATATATATGGAAATTTTATACTTTAATTCTACCAATTACAATTTTTCATTCATCAACTTCTTGATTTCTTGCATAAACATCCTAACTTTATATTTGTAGTTTATATCAACATGAATTTTAGGTGAATACTTAATAAAGATGCATTAGATTGAAAATATGATATATGTTGGAGTAATGATATAAGATCTATAGATTTTCTATGATACATCCATAAAAACTTTAGAAGAAAATTTTTAGTATGACTATGCACATAATTATTGGAAGTAACCTCTGTAGCTAGAAGCATCAAATCTCGTGTCTAAACAATCAACATTCAGATGTCTAAATAGATTACCAAAACTCTAGTTGAACATTTTTGGTTCAACAATTTGTTAGTGGATGAAAAACAAAAGATAATAGCTTCCATAAAGTTCTACAAATTGGCCAAAATGTGCAATGCAATAAAAATAATGGAACTTGATAATTCAAACAATCTAACTAATCTGATCGATCATATTCTTCCCTTAATATATCTCATATCTCATTCTACCCTTATACTTGCATAAGGCCTAGGTTTTTTGCATACTTTCCTTGATAAAGTTTCTCATACATATGTTATTTTTGACTTGTTAATATTCCTAATTTGTTAAAATTGACAAAATTTTAATAATTATAATGATGTATTCTTATTGATTTCTTTCAATTTGTTCAAAAATTATATTATTTTATAGATTCCAATTCTTGTATTTACTATTTGATTTAAAGAAAGCAAGTTATTAATTAGTGGTGTGATATACAAACACTAAGTTTCCTATGATTTATATACAAAAGTTCTTAATCGCTTTCACCTAATGCCCAATTCTACTTTCATTAGGAAATCCAAAACCTAAATCATATTGAATCCAAGGCTCTAGAGATCTTAAATTCATGGAAAACAATTATATTACCTTTGTAGAAAGAGAAGAGGGTGTCAGACTAGTTTTTTTTTATTCATTCAGTGATGTAAATAAGGACTTCATTAAAAATAACGCAGGTAAATCTAAAAACATAAGCATATTTTAAAATATGCATTTGCTCTTAAACATAAGTTTATTCAAGCTGTTGCAACAACTAATCTTTCTAAGCACACTATGAAAGAAATTAAGGAGTTGTTTGGTTGCCTGCATTTAGAGTGTAAAGTAAACCGAATGGAGAGAATCTAACTTTTTAAGTGTTTGGTATGGTGCAAAGTAAAATTTCAATGCATTTGTAGTGTATTTGAAATATAATATCAAACTTTAGGTGTATATATCTAAATGCATAACAATTGTGTGGAATGTATTTATATGTTCCTTAAATATATTTCGAAGAAAAAAAAAACTTAATGACATATCGATTAATTAGATCTTGTTAAATTATACTAACGATTATGAACTTCAAAGACCTCCCAATTAAATGCAATTTCTTTTTTTTTTCACACATAAAGTTGCTACAAGAAAAATCGTAATTTTCTATAACATAATTCTTTTACTAGAAAATGTTTCATTATTTCAAATCAATTGTAATTTTACACTACATCAAACCAAAAAATGAGTTCTACTATGTTTATAATGTTTTAAGTACAATCTTCTAATTCAAGCAATCAAATGACCCCTTTGTATCAAATCAATCTCATCTTTTTTTTAAAAATTTAATATTTCAACATTTCACAATAAACATTAAAAAATCAAAACTACATCAAACCTAATAAGAATTAATCTAGATAATGTAATATTTTCTTAAATTTTTTTTTTGAAATATTTATAAACATATCACATAATTCTTATGCATTTTCATAACTCTTGTGCTTATTTATTAGCTAAAAATGGATATTATAGAAGTAAATTTGTGGAATATTTTCAAGATAATATCCCTAGCGATTTGTTTGGTCTTGCCAATTTAGATAAGTTTGGTTTCCCTTATTTCAGGAAACTTAAAATATAATTTGGCTCTCTTTAGACCTTACTGTTGAGAGCTATTTTATGTTTATGACCTATTATCTATTGATTTGCACCATTTCCTAATCATGCCCTTAAAATGATCTCAAAGCTTTTTTATTTTTCTGTGAATGGTTGGATCTTGACTATTGATACCATCAATTTTTGGGATTATAGTTATTGTAAACATTTTTAGTTTATATATTTGCATATCTTTGTTGCTACAACTCAACATTCGATCCACATTCTATTTTGGAGCTCCTCCTCATATTGTGTTCTTATGGTTATGGATGGCAATGATGTTTTTGTTTCATTTTTTGAGAAGTAGAAATTTGTAACTGGAGACTAATTTTTGGTTTAGATGCCCTTCTTATTTGAAGTTGGTGACTTTCCAAGCATTGTGTTCTCCCTTCTATTGGAAATACTTAATTTAAAAGCTAAACTTTTTTTTATTAAAATCTCATTAAAGAAAGAAAATGATACAAAGATAACAACCATAAAACTCAAAAGATGAAGATCCAATCCACCAAATCTAAAATTTTGATATATTGGAGAATGGTGTACATCAAAGCCTAGAAGGGATTGGGTCCAACTTCTGAAAATCTGAGATACAATAGTAGGATAAAAGGATTTTTTTTGAGCAAGAATGATCTTCTTTCCATGAATTAGTCCCTTTCAATGAAGATTTTCGATAACATCCAAGTCTTATATATCTCTTGAATTTTAAACATTTTTATGGCATCCCAACAAATAGAATGATTTTCTTTCCATAACCTGGTCCCCTTCAATGTAAAAGTATCTATCATCCAAGTCTTATGTATGCCTTGACTTTTTGGCCAACTCTTCATTGTATCCTACTATCCCCCAGAAAATAGGGGCATTAAAAATCAAATATAGTGAAGAAGCCATGCAAAAAGTAATTTAAGAAAATTAAGTTCAATATTAGAGTGACATATCATAATAGAGGGATTTTTAAAGTGTGAACACCTCTGGATTTGATCTTGATTAGTTTTGATAAGGTCCAGACACTCAACATTCTTGGTAAATAAATTATAAAGACTAGAAGAAGTAATTTTATCAAGATAACAAAATATGTTAAGTGAAAATAAATGGAAACTAAAATTGTCATGCGAACACAAAGAGGTAAACATATGAGTACAAGAATGGTAGCTTTCCTGAAGGTGATCAACCAGTACTTTCATAGGATAGCATGATAATTGCATAAATGACACAAGATAACACATTACTCGAATTGAAATATCAAAGGGTTCTGGCTCAATTTTCACAAAAAACAAATATTTCAAGTGTAGCACCAATTTAAATCAAGTAGTTCTAATAAAAGGGAGAACACAATCCTTGGAAAGTCACCAACTTTAAATAAGAGGGAATCTAAACCAAAAATTAATCTCCAGTTACAAATTTCCCTTCTCAAAAAATGAAATAGAAACATCATTGTCATCCACCCATAAGATCACATTATGAGGAGGAGCTCCAAAATAGACGGAATTTGAATGTTGAGTTGTAACAAAGATATGCAAATATATAAACTCGAAAATTGTTTAGAGCAACTACAAGCCCAAAATTTGATGGCATCAATAGTCAAGATCCAACCATCGCCAAAAAAATGTGAAATAAAAAGTGTTGAGATCATTTTAAAGGACATGACTAGGAAACGGTGTAAATTAATAGATAAGCATGTCATAAACATAAAATAGCTCCCAACAGTAAGGTCTAAAGAGAGCCAGATTATATTTTAAGTTTTCTGAAATAAGTGAAATAAGACTTATCCAAATTGACAAGATCACGCAAATCCTTAGAGATATTATCATGAAAATATTCTACAATTTTACTTCTACAACATTCATTTTTAGCTAACCAATCAACACAAGTTACCCTCTCCAAATATGAGATATAGTAAAATTTAGTCTCATTAACAAGCCTCTAATCTTTCTCAAAATTTTAAATATTTCAACATTTTTATCATCATTAGAATGAATAAAATGAAGAAGAGACATGGCATCGACTTCAATCCAGATATTATGAATATTAAGAGTATTGCAAAGCTAAAGAGCATAATTTAAGGCAGAAAGCTCAATATAAATAACCGAGGGAATCTTAAGAGGGCCTAAGAAAGCAACTATATTTTTTCCAAACTAGTCTCTAATAAGACCACCACAACTTGTCCTATGATTAAAAATAGAACCATCAATAATTTTTTTATATAAGTTTTCTTGAGGTTTAACCCAATACTGGATTTTAGGAGAATGGACAAAGGTACTATCATTAAGAGACATATCAAATTGCTCAGCTAAGCAGTAATAACCTTTAAAATTTGTATGATTGATAAGATTATGATTAAACAAAGCTTTCATCTTATCATTCATTTTAGCAATAATACGAAGGTGGTTCATACGTATGTTATTCGGTTTAGCTTCATTTCGATCCATCCAAATAAATCAAAGGATACAAAGAGGTAGAATATCACTAATGTGCCCCTTACGATTTAATAGTAGTAAACCAAATCTCCATAAAATCTTTTATGGATTTAGTTCTCCAAATAATGTTAAGATAAAATAAAGCACCAGCCCAAGCCTAAACACGAATAGCAATTGGTCCCATTAAGAAGATATGTTTTATAGTTTCATATGCAAAACAACATTGACATTTAGAAGTAATAACTATGCCTTTCCTCCTGACTTCATTATCAACAAGGATATAGCCATTTAAAATTCTCCAACATAAGATGGAGATAGATGTGGGAATTGAATTGTGCCATATATAAGGGAAAATAGGTGAAGTATCCAATTTAGTTATAATGTTATACCAAGCTTATTTACAAAAAAAATAGACTAGATGTAAAGAATGTACAAAAAGGAAGATTTTTGGCTATTGGGACAAGAGAAAACTTGATAATTTCATTAACCAGATCCCTGACGTTCACATTGTTAAGAGCCAAGCTATTCCAACCATTATAATTAAAAAAAAAGGATTGACCTTAGTACAAGATAAAGAAAAAGTGTTAAAATACGAGTCTAAAGAGGCCCTTCCAATCCAATTATCTTCCCAAAAGAAAACAGATCCTTCAACAAGGCCCCATTGAATTTATGTCTCTCCTACCCATTTAGCTTTACATAGTCATCTCCAAATAGAGTCTCACCTTTTTTAGAAAACAACAAGAAGGGTGTTTATTTTGGCAATATTTTTCTCTCGTAAATTATGCCCAAAGATTATGTCCAATTCTGAAAGCCCGCCAAAGTTTAATAGAGAAATCTTGAGAAAGGTCTTTCATAGATTTGCAACCTAGGCAACCTTCTACGAAAGGGCCACAACAGTCACTCCATGTGGCCCAATGGACCTTCTTAGAGTCATTAGCAGACACCCAAAAAATTTTGTTTAAAAATTTGTCTATAGGATTACACACAAACATCATTTGGTTGATGGATTGAAACAAATAGATAGGAAGAGAGCATAGTACACTTTTAATAAGAGTTAACCGACCATCGAAAGAGAAAATCTTAAATTTCCAAGAAGAAATTCAATTTTAAATTGATTGATTAATATCATCAAACAAATAAGATTCTTTTTTTCCTTCATAAAGAGGAACCCCCAGGTATTTAAAAGGTAGAGACTAGTGTTTAAATCTTATCAAAATTTTCAATTAATTCAATCTATTATCACAGATAGAAGAAGGGACAATGAAAGAACTTTTCTCTTTGCTAATAATAACACCACTATTTGATTGAAACATAGTAAAAAAGTTCTTAATATTTTTAATAGCATGATTAGCCCCATTCATGAAAATTATGCTATTCCCCATAATGCTCAAATTGGAGAAATATTTAAGCTATTTTATTTCTTTGGAAAATTTTGATAGAAAAATCTTGATAGTGTGAATGGTGAGGGATTTAGTGGGATATAATGCTAGAAATTTTAAAACTAGTCTAGAATATATTTGTTTAATGTGAAAGATCACTATATGAAATGAGTTTTAAGAAATGTAAGTGGTTGGAAACATTTATGAATGACAAGCTTGTTTGGTAAAGTTTATGGAGTTTTGTGAGTATGAGTGCTAGAGAGTAGAGAATAAAATTTGGTCTTAATTTTAGCAACTAAGGGCTTATGGGATTATAGGATTGTAAGATTTGGGTTAGTTGGTGGCTACACTATGAGGATAGCAATGAAGAGAAAAGACAGCTTGTTAGTCATTTATAATGGAAGTTTCAATCACTCATTTTAATACTCATGGCATGGTTAACAATCATATATTTATATAAAATAAAATATAAAAATTAAATTTATATATTTAATGAATAAAAAAATAATGAAAAATTAATAATACGTTTAAAAATTATAGTTAAATAATTTCAAACAAGTGCTTGTTAATAGTTAAATTTCACTAAAATGCTAAAAATAGTTATATAAGAAATTATAGTATCAGATTTATTTAATATAAAGTATTTAGATTTTATATAGCTAAGAATAATATATATATATATATATATATATATAGAAAAAAATAAATAAATAACTATATATAAAATTCAAACAAGTGCTTAATAGTTAAATTTCACTAAAATGCTTAAATAATAGTAATGAATAATGCCGATTTTAATTGAAATCTACAAAATAATAATTGTAGCAAGTAAATATATATTTAAATATTAACATCAACTATAAAACTAACTAAGCTAAATTAGAACCTGATTTAGAACATAAATGAATAAATTTGAACAATATAATACAGTTATATTCACACACATTTAATAAATGATATTCTAATAAAATAATTTAAATTATAAAACTATCATAATTTAGGAAATACATGTAAATAGTGTAAAATTTTAAAATATAAATTATATAAATCGAAATTATTTTACAAATATCACTTATGCTTATCATACATTTTTTTAATTTTATTTTCAACAAATCAAAGTGATTTATTTTGTGTATTGGTAACTTGAAATAATTAATTTGGTGTAAATTATTCAAATATGATATATAAAATATAAAAAATAGTAAATAAGTTTGTTTTGTTCAAAAGAAAGAAGATCGGTTCTTTTGAAATAAATAAATCATATATATATATATATATATATATATATATATATATATATATATATATATATATATATATATATATAATATATATATATATATATATATATATATATATATATAATAAATATATATATATATTATTTTAAAAAATAAAATATAAAAAATACTATAAATATATGTTTAAGTGAGTTTAAAAAAATCTATTTTAAAATATATAAAAATAAATATATGTTTTAAAATATCATAAAAATAAAAATAATTCAATTTAAAATTATTATAGAAAGTTATCACATCAATTTCTGGGTGAAAAAAATAAATGGTAATTCCAATAAGATGAACCAAACAATTGAACTTGATCGTTTGATACTGAAGGGCCATTTCATTGCTCCAAATTAAAATATTCAACTTAAAAATTATAAAATTTTCAAGATGAATTTTTGTTTTGACGTAGTAAAAATTACAATTGATTTGAAATGAAGGCTCATTTTCATAGTTCAATTTTCTTTCTTTTAAATACATTTTATGACTCAGTCTAGTCAAATATAAATTGACAACCAAGCTTCAAAGACTGAAACAAAGTTTTATTTTTAACAATTGATTTGTAAAAGCTTCATATGTTATCTCGTGAGAATCAAAAGAAATGAGAGAGAAAAAGAAGAGAAAAGGAAATACCTTGAATCTAAACTGTATTGCTTTTATGCAAAGACTGATATGGGGTTTCATATAGAGGGAGTATACAAGAGGTATCTTTTGATCAAGGAAGAGACAAGGTGGTTCTAAGAAGAATCTGCATGGAGTTTGTTTAGCTCTTCCTTTTGGAGAGAGGAATCCCATTGAGTTTGTTCACAGAACTTTCAAGAGGGAATCTGCGTGAGTTTGTTGCTTACGTGGTTGGGAGAGCATACTCAATGCATGTGTATTCCATCTCTGTTTGAGCGTGAAGGAGGAGAATGGTTTGTTGTGATGGAGGAGAAGGACTATAACCAATATAGCGTCCAAATATCGTTTACCGTGATTTGTCCCAAAATGAAGCGGCTGGTAGCGCTTGTTAGATATGCTATTTGATCTTGGTTGAGATGTGATGATCTGATTTCTTTGTGCGATGTGATCCCGATGAAGTGATGTCAATCTCTATGTGTTTTGTTCCTGCGTGGAGGATGGGATTTAAGATTGCCAAAGTGTTGTAGATATAGTGAGCTTGGGTTGAATTGGTTGAATGCTGCAAGCTTATTTCTGTTGTGGCAGAGTTTCGAATGGGTGGAGGAAACAACGTCGTATAACAATCCATGATATGGATTGACAAAAGACACATGATATAAGCATCCATGTTTAGAAAACACAATAGTATGCTAATCTCCTTATGCAAATATCATGAGGATGTTATATTAGGTAGCGTAGAAGTTGAGATTGAGAATATGTTGTTTTGCATATTGGCATAGGTGATTCAGCTATGTCCGGTCTATGGTGATATTGGAGTGATCCCACATGTCATTATCACACTTATTTATAGTTATTTAAATAAATAATAGTTTTGATTGGGATGCCATAAATAATCATGATTATTTGTGAAGAAGTTTGGTGTTAGTTTTGTATATAATTTGGAAGGTGAAAGAATCTTTAGATTGATTTGGTTGGAGGTGTTAAATGAAAATGGTTTGATGTGATGAGTATTTCGTCCACATAAAGAAAAATTATTAGATGTAAGTAGGAAGAATTTATCTCTTGGTATCAAATTGATGCTCATGAAGGTGTACCATTGAGGATTTTTAGTCCTTACTTTCAGTAGGCACATGATTTGGGAGTTATTGTCAAAAACACTGGTTAGTCATGTAGATTGTGTCTAGGGATGGAGAAAGGCTAAACGTATTTGTTACTACCATGATGGAGTGCATTATTGTAAGTATAAGCATGGTAATTTTTCATATTATAAGTTCAAATATGAATATATTCTTATTGAAGCCTTGTTATATATAATATTTATATATATTATATGGTGTTTGATCTTGTATGTCCATTTGCAACGATTGTATATACTATACTAATGTCCAAGTTGCTTGTTGAAGTGCTAGAAATTCTTCATATCTATTCATATTTTGATATAAATAATTATGGTGGTATCTTTATGTAAGAATCATAACTTTAGTTTCATATTTGAAGTCTAATTTTCATTGGGTGAGTTGTATGGAGTATCTTGAAATGTCCTTCAATTTATTGTTTTAGACTCATTTGTTTGAGTTAGTGGATGATTTGTTATTTTTGTTGAGTGTTCTTAAGCAATGATATGTTAGGAAAGTGGTTCTAATGGTGTTTGGGTTATCTTCTTTGGATGAGTATATAAATGTGTTTAATAAATCATCCATCTCAGCCTTGATGGTATATTATGCATTTATCCTTTTTGAGAGTTTAAATAAAAATCAGAGGTGCTTTAAAAAATTTATTATTTAATTTTGGGTGATAAAAAGCATTGAGCAATACTTTGAAAAATAGTTAAGTTTTCTTTAAGTTCTTGATAAATGAGCAAATTAGTGTTTTTTTTAAGCTATTGAGGTGTATATCTTCCGTCACTATTGATGGAAGGTTGTTTCTGGATTAAATCTCAATGATGTGTCTGTTTCCTTTCTACACCTTTTGTTATTCTGTATACAATCTTGATTAATACCATGGTTGATAAGATAAGTATGAAATATATTGATAGAAATTCACCTCTCATGCTGAGTATTTTGTGTTAGAAGGAATATGCAACCATTTATGTAGTTGTTGAAATTTGAGGCTTAGTATTTGTGGGTTAGAGAACATCCAAGATAAATCGAGTAATCATCAATGAAAATAACGTAATATTTCTTCCTTTATTGAAGTAGTTGGTGATACATACAAGAGTGAATTAGATATGTTTAGCTTTACTATTGGATTTTGGAAAGACAAGTTTATGACTCTTTGGACTACAGATGAGGTTATTTTATCTTCTTGTTTTGTAGTGAGATGATGACTGTCTTTGTATGGATGTCTTGATACCATATTGGAGGATGTTGATCAATGGAGTGCTTGAATTGCTTTTAGTAGAGTCCTTAGTATGCTAGTATCTCTTGTGTTTATCCTTATATATTTATGCTAAAATGATAGAGCAATTATTATCTTTTGCAAGATGTGATCTAAAAGGAGATTGTGATAAATAAGAAAGATATGTTTGAGAAGATACAGTAGGTGTAAATCAAACCATGATGTAGAATATGTTGTTTCATTCTGGGATTATTCTATATAATTGGATGTGTCCATTGTTGGTAAGATGGGAGGATGCTTCCAATATCCATTGAGGGAGAGATGTGAGGTTCTTGAAGCCAGGGAGGCTAAAATACTTTTTTATCTTCTAGACGCTTGAAAGTGTCCCACCTTGACATATCAGCCAGGTTTTTATTGTGTATCAACCTTTTTCTCCTCCTTGAGAGGATGTTGATGTGGAGTTTTGTCTAGATTTGTAGTGAGTTTACTCCATTCTTAAGCATTATGGTTGAGTTCTTTCTTGGTCAATGTTGAGTTCTTATTTCCAAGGAGAAGTAGATCTTCCTATTTCTTCTTGTGCTATAACTTTTGAATGTTGTTTCCCGTTAATATATAGGATGATGTCATTTTGGATCCAGATTTGATTCTTTTTTTCAATATTGATCTTCATTTGTCTCTATATGTGATGAAGTTCATTTTGAGTTGATGACCTTTTCTTTTCTAGTCTTCAAGTGTAGAGAAATGTCCGAAATTTTCTAGATTCTAAAATGATTATGAGATTGGTTTTTACCTTTATTAATTATTGTTGCTATGAGGGTATTATGGGACATGGTGCCTTAAATGAATCATTTGCCTGAACTTTTTTTTTTAGAACCCCATATGTTTGTTATTGCCACAAAGTGTGGTGTTTGCTAGACTTCATATTCCTATGAGAAATTTCGAGGATGGTGTATGGTTAGTGAGCAAAGTTCCTTGTTGTATATCCATCATTAAAATGGGAGAAAGGAGGATACATCAGTGGGAGAAGGAAGATAGAGCGTTCTGTTGGGAGGAAAAGAAACGACATGAAAATCATCCTGCTCGATACCATGTAGAAAGCTTCCGTTATCGTGAAGAGCTAAGAGAGAGGAGATTGAGAGAAGAAAGAAGAAAGAAAAAATACCTTGAATCTAAAGCTGTATTGCACATGCCGCATGTGGAATGATACATGGGTTTCCTTATATAGAGTATACAAGAGAGCAGTGAAGGAACAAGGTGGTTCTGAGAGAGAGAATCTGCATGGAGTTTGTTGTAACTTGCAATGGATGAAGAGAACTCGTGAGTTTGCGGCACCAAAGAGAGAATCTGCGTGAGTTTGTTTGTGACACGTGGTTGTTAGAGAGGCACATACTAATTGGATGTGTATTCCGTTTCTTTGTTTGAGTGAAGAGGAGAATGGTTTGTTGTGATGGAGGAGAAGGATTTATAACCATATGATTTGTCCATTGATGACAAATGGAGCCTAAAATTTTCTTACAATTATTAGATCTACATATGTTTTGCCTTAGAATCAAAACAAATGGAACTTAAAATTACTACTGATGTAATGGCAAGATATTGCTCTCTATAAATGAAATTTAATAATGTTAGATCAAAACATAAAGTATCTTTTGATCAACCAAACAAAAGCAATAAGAAAAAAATGATGATTTCATGCCATCTATTCATTTTAGCTCTCCTCCTTCCTCTTGTGAGTTGTCGATCAGATCTGAGAAATGTTGAGAACTTCACCAACAATAATATCTTTAGATATATAAATGAGCTATTTATGAGTTGGTAGCAAATACTCCTTCTAATGGTTATGCCATCTCCATCGGTGATGGCACGCTGATGGTCTTACTCAATGTCGAGGAGACATTGGAACCCAAATTTACTCCGTTGTATCGTTGATGCATCCCGAAATGGGGCAATTTGTCCCAATACAATGCATCCATATGGTATGAACTTTGCTACGTGATCGATACTACTAATTTTATTGGAAGCCTTGATGTTTACATCCGGGGTTGGGCTAAAGGAGATAAAGGATTCAAGAAGAATTTAATAGTGCACAATGGTACTTATTAAACTCGTTGAAGGTGAAGGCTTCTTGATCAAGTTTGAATGGGTAAGATAATCAACGTCAATGGGAATATAACAATATATGGAATTGCACAATGCACACATGACCTCCAAGGATTAATATGCATCCAATGTTTAGAGAAATTGACAACATGGATGCAAACTTTTTGCAAATATCATGTAGGATGTTATAAAAGGTCTAGCAGTTGTTACTTGAGATATGAGATTTATAATTTCCTCTTTGCAAATAACATACCTGTCTATCAAATTCTTGCTCCATTCACTAGCTATTGCACCGCACTTGTTTAATTAGTGCCATCATTATCCTGCTTTGTTTTTATAGTCAATATGTCAATCAATACTAGTTATTGATTGGGATGCTCTTATCATTTATTTTGTATTGTTATGTTATGTTTATTTGCAATGAAAGTTCAGTTGTGATATTTTTTTGGTCCATGGTTTAATTATGAAAATTATGAGCTTCTGATTAATTAACTTATTTTGTATTGTTATGAGTATACTCTTATTTGTTTGTCCTAACAAGAAAAATATGTATTTTTCATTACAATTATATTTGTCGACATAATAGGACTAAAGTTATGAAACTAAAGTTTGTCATAAAAAAAAACATTTTCCTTGACTTTTAAATAGGATGGTTTCATGCGCTTAAACATATTTGATCATCAATAGGATGGTTCGATGCACTCAAACAATTTAAAATAAAAATATCAATGCACAATTTGTATAAACTAATATAAATGAGTGTTTGGATTATTAACCACAATCTAAAAAATTATGCTCACTAATATTATCTCTAATATTAACAAATTAATGCTTATAATCTTATGTAATCTTACAAGTGACACCATAAAAATAAATTATTACTAAGATGGAAAACAAAATTTCATGATTTGCTATTGAGTGCTCTATTAATATTAAACTTAAATTCATCAATATTAGAACAAGTTGATTTCACTATGTAATAATGTAATAATAATTTATTCTAACACCATTGGTTAAATAACACAAAATATTAGCAATACTATGATGATTATTATAAGATGATGCTATGATAGCTATTACTAATTAGCATAATATATAAACAAACTAATGCTAACACAATAGCATATTAGTTCATCCTCACAAATATATGAGAGCTTAAATAGATAAATAATTTTGCAATGAACATTAATTTAAAGCTATAAAGTAATTTGAGACATGATGATACTTATATGATTTAGCCTTGCAAATAAGCTACATCCTCCCCTTGTCTCATGCCTTAATAAGGATTCCATTAATTTACTTGCATCCATAAGCTCACTTCTTCACCAACAAGCAAATGGAGAAATTTGTTAATTGAATTATAAGCATCCACAGACTACTAAATGATTGAAAAGTCTTGTAATGCTAAATGGTTTATAAAATATTTTAATAAAATAATTTTTAATAATGTTATTTACAGAATTAAAATATTTATTTAATTTATAATATTTTAGTTATATTTTGATAATAATGTTCATCATCTTTGAAACATTTTGGGTAAATCATATATCCAATCATGCGATAAATAACCTAAAAATTACTCTACATGTATTTCTGTAACATACAGAACTTAAAATGCAAAGAAAAAAAAATAAACCTAATACAAGAATATGAAAAAGAACAATAAATAAATAATTGAACATTTATTAAAATAAAATTTTACAAAAATATCTGTTTAACAAAAAAATCAAGATAACAAATAACATAAACAAATAGATCTGTACATATCCCCATTCATTTAGAAATGATGAAATATTACAAACCAAATATGTCAACTACATCAGGTTTTTTTTTTCAACTCACTTGTACTAAAAAAGTCCCCTTACCATTCCCCAAAATTACATCAATGACACTACCACATTCGCGGTCTGTTTTGAATAGCTGCATGAAAACATATGTAAAAAGGATAGTAAAAATGCTATAAAAAACTGTTATTTTGAAAAAAGTGTGATAATATATAATTTTTTTTATTTTTTATAAAAATCAAATCATAACTTTCTGATTCTGATTCTGATTGTTATCGTAAATAATCAAGTAAAATTTGAAGACAATATTTCCATCACAAATTTCTCAAAATATTATTAGAACATAAATAAAATATAACACCCCAAATGAAACTTCGACGGGATACAACTCACACTGCATCATCACTGCCGTCTCAAATGGGGCCTAAGATGACTCAAAAATTTGTGTGAAATGTGATTTAACAACCATTTGATACTCGATAAAATGCAAAAAGCAGATGCATTCTGTATAATGGCCATTCAAAGAAATCTTTGGCAAAGCCTATCATATATTCTTCGGATCTTATTATCAAAGTAATGAAAATTAAATTATTCTCCCAGTGTGAGAAACTTAGGGGCTATCTAAGATCATTTTTATTTTTAATTTTTTATTTTATATTTTTATCTTGTTTTGTTTTAAAATAATATTTGATGTTATTAGTTACTTTTTAAAAATATTCAAAATATCTAAAATTTATTTTAAGTATTTTAAAAATAATATTATTTATTTTAAAAAATAAAAAATACTTTAAAAACACACTAAATAAACAAATTTTAAAAAATAACATTTAAAAAATTATTAAAAAAAAACACAAAACAAATTTGATCCAACTATTCTGCATGTCGACTTTCATGTCGCCGTATTAAGAAGCCAACTATTCTTGTATCTTCTTTTTTATGCTTATCAATGGCTGTTTGATGGATCTATAATGTGGAGGTAGAGAAATGGTTAGACAAGTCTGTTGCATCCCTCAACTGTCTGGCAATCAAACATTGATGGGGCATTCTTGGGTTGATGTGAGACCTGCTAGAGGCGTATCCCTCTTGGAATTAAGCAAGGAGGAAAGAACACAATCACTGCAAGGAAAGAAGAATTGATTTGATTAAATCGATCGAATGGATATAGTGAAGAGAAGCTTTTATCGTGTTGACGAAACACGAGTTTGTTGATATTAATATGATAATGTAATAACTCTTTGATAATAACTCTTTAACGTTCAAAAAGTATCGAGAGTTTGTTTGCTAAAATACAAAAATGGAACGAATATGCCTTTATAAACAAGTTTGCAATATATAGAGAGAAAAGCGAGGGATATTGTAAGTTGCAATGATTCACAATTCAAACTCGAGGCATTTAAATACATATCATACAATTCTTATATATTTACATATCTTAAATTGTAAATTTTAATATTTATATAAATAAAACTTGAATCTTTAATACTACACTAAAGACACCACCATCATTAACTTTTCAAGGTGAAATGAACATTTTCCTACAACAACAACAACACCAACAACAAACCTTTATCCCACTAAGTGGGGTCAGCTACATGAATCCTTCGTCTCCATTGTGTCCTATTATGTGTCAAATTCTCATTTAATTCAATTATACTAAGACCCTTTTTTATGCATCTTAACCAAGTCTTTTAGGTATGCCTCTACATTTCTTAACATAAGGCAAATCTAATGCGTTGGCAAAACATCTAAGGTGACTCTCTCTAATTTATCTGTTACTGGAGCTACTCCAACTTTTTTCCGAACATACTCATTTCACATTTTATCTCTAAGAGTAAAGCCACTCATCCCCCTGAGCATCCTCATCTCTGCAACACTTAACTTATTCTTATGTTTCTCTTTTATTAGCCAAAATTCAGCACCATAAATAATTGCAGGTCATACCACCATCTTATAAAGTTTTTCCTTAAGTTTAAGTAGTACTTTTCTATCACACAATAGGTCAGATGCATTCCTCCACTTTCAACTATCCAACTTGAATTCTACTAATAGCATGTCCATCTATTTCACCATCATTTTGAACAATATAGCCTAAATATTTGAATCGCTCACTCTTTTTAATGACCTGTTCACCCAATGTCACAACACTACCACTAGAACTTCTACTACTAAAATTACACTTCATATTTTCAATTTTAGATCTACTTAAACCAAAACTTTTAGACTCTAAGATTGACTTCCATAATTCAAGTTTCTCTTAGACGCCTCTCTAGTCTTATCAACAAGAAGAATGTCATCAACAAAAAGCATAAACCAAGGTACATCTTCCTATAAATGCCTAGTAAAAACATCCATAACTAAAGCAAAAAGATAAGGGCTTAAAGATAATCATTGATGTAATCCAACTAAAATAGGAAAATATTTTGTCAATCCTCCTTGTGTTTGAACACAAGTAATAGCTCTAGTATACATATCCTTAATAACTTGAATATAACCAATATTAACTCCTTCCTTTTTCTAGAACTCTCCAAAGAACATCTCTTGAAACTTTCTCATAAACTTTCTCTAAATCAATAAATATCAAATGTAAATCCTCCTTACTTTCTCTATACTTCTCCATCAAACCTCTTAACAAATGTATAGCATCCATAGTAGATCTACCTGGCATGAAACCAAACTGATTGTGAAAACTTTTGTATCACATCATAACCTATGCTTAACTACTCTCTCTCATAATTTTAATGTATGACACATTAACTTAGTTCCTCTATAATTTGCACACTCTTGTGCATCACCTTTATTCTTAAATATAGGAACCAACAAACTCTTTGTCCACTCATCTCACATCTTTTTAGTATTTAAAATAACATTAAAAAAATTTGTAAGCCAAAAAATTCCTTGATCTCCTAAACGTTTTCATACTTCTATTGGAATATCATCAAGTCCTACTGTTTTTTTACATTTCATTTTCTTTAAAGCTTCTCTAACTTTAAATTTACTAATACGATGATAAAAACAAAATTCTCAATTATGATTAGGGTTGCTAAAATCAATCGTATTTTTAGATCCTTCATTAAAAAATTTATCAAAATACATCATTCACCTATTTTCAATATCCTTTTTTTTAAAAATAATTTATAATTTTTATCCTTAATATACCTCACTTGAACTACAACTTCACTTCTCCTATCTCTTTGGTTGGCTAACTTATACATACATCTTTCACCTTCTTTGATATCCAATCTATTATATATATCACTAACTCCACCACCAACTATTTTTATTAAAATAAACTTTTCATTTTGATTCTCCAATCACATTTTTTACAACTTGCTTTATTTCACTTGTTACTTTTTCCCACATAATATTAGCTTCCTTATGAACATCCTAAATTCTAAGCTTTTGTAGCTTGCTCTTAAAAATATTTTTATTAGTGTTCTTTAAGTGCCTCAAACAGTCTAAGCTTTTCCTTTTGTGAGAAACTTTTAGGTAAATATTTTTATTTCAACACTTCTTTGACTACCTTTTCATGCATAAAAAAATATTCTATTTGTAAATATCAAATTTTGAGTGTTAGATATGTACATTCATATAAGAAGTGTGTGGTATGCAAGTAAATCATCCTTCAAACATTTGGTCCTTAAATGCACTTGTCGTAATATAGTTAATACAAACCATTTTGAATATAAGATGATTGAGAGTTTTTTTCTATCTTTCCGATGGTGAATTAGTTAAGACAAGATCACAAGCTCAAATATTAATAAATCTAGAAATTGTGCTTTTGAAATTTGGATAAAACAATTGCTCAGTGACATTGGACTTATTAGAGATCTCCAAGTTATTAATCTTACTAATTAAAGTAGATGAAAGATTATATGGGAGTTTAAAAGAAAACTTTTTGATAAAAAGAAATGATTCAAAAGAAGATTAATAATGCTTGTGGAACTATGTAGAGAGTAGAAAATAAATTTGCCTATACCTTCTGAAACGCGCTTAGAATTGCAGTAATAGGAGGAGAGTTGATTTTTGCCCGACTAGCTATCTGAATACAAAGCCATAAGTTAATAGAAGTATGTAAAAAATATAACATAAAAAAGTAGGGGATTTACATACATAGCACACAATTCTTATATATTTACATATTAACACATAAATTTTAATATTTACATGAACATTACATAAGTTTTTAATATTATATCAAAAATAGCATCATCATTAACTCTTTAAAGTGAAATACACATATTCAAGCATAGGAAAAGTACTATATTTGCAAATATGAAAGGTGCTAGATATGTAAATGCATAAGAATTGTGTGTTATGCAAGTAAATCTTCCAAAATAAGTAACAGAGTTAAAAGTGATAATTAGAAAGAACCTCATCTAGTTTAATGTATCCAGAAGGCAATAGAGGGTTACTTTCCTCAATCATCTGATTCAAGATGCTTTCCAAGTCAAAATGTTTTCTGGAGCTGCGAGCCTAACCCCATTCCTTAGCTAGTTCCAACATTTTGGAAACATATGCAGTGTTGTGAAGAGGCCCAATCCATAAGGGTCCTGATACAATCACTGAATGGGAAACCTGAAAATCAGTATAAACCTTAAAATTTCATGTAGGGTATATAAAATCTAGTTTCTGAACCTTCTATTTTTTTTCTTGTTAAACTTAGTACATCAGTAAAAGAACTTTCAAATTTTGGAGGAAACATTGTTGTTATAGCTACAGCTGCACAATTTTGGTGCAAAAAAAGCATGAATGTTCTAATTTGAATTTTATTATAAAGATGAGTTTAATAATAATGCTCGAATAATTAGTTAATGAGGTTATTAGTAATATCATTTGGAGAAACAGGACCAGTTCATTTTAAGTAGCACAACAAATAAAAGTTGCATCATGCAAAATGTAGATAAGCTTGTAAGCAGGTCCCTCAACATACCAGACTATTATTCGCCTCCTATCATCACTTAGGATCCTTCCAGTAAAATTATTTTGTGCTTAACTATACAACAACAATAACAAGCCTTCTTCGCACTATGTGGGGTTGACAACATGAATCCTTCTTCTCCATTGTGCCTTATTAAGCGTCAAATTCTCATTTAATTCGAATAACATAATATCATTTTGTATACTTCCTAACCAAATCATTTTTGGTCTACCTTTACCTTTCTTAATATAGGCTGAATCTAATACATCTAATGGATTATCAGACAGTCGATATTTTGTCTGTCCAAACCATCTAAGTCAGCTCTCTGTAATCTTATCTGCCATTGGAGTTAACTCCAAAATAAAGTCACACTACTTGAACAAAAATGATTTAAATGAACTGCTCCATCAGTGTATCCTCAATATTCATGTGAACCTTTGGTTCCATCATCTATAATGACTGCTGGAACAAATATTAATGAGTGATTAGCTGAATTATCCAACTCATGATAAACTGATCTGATTAGAGAAAACTCTACTAACATTGTCAAAAGGGTGAACCAAATTCACTCATTATTGTCAAGCTCTAATAAAGCTTAATATGTAACAATTCTTGTAGCATTCAAGTCTTCTCCCAAATATATAAATAAGGGTTAAGGGATAGTGTAGGTGATGCCATTTTTTTGATAATCAAGCCTACAAACTAAACCCAAATATATAAATAAGGGCTATGGGATAGTGTAGGAGATGCCATTTTTAGATAATCAAGCCAACAAAATAAACCCAAATATATAAATAAGGGCTATCGGATAGTGTAGGTGATGCCATTTTTTGATAATCAACCCTACTAAAGATACTCTAGAGCTTCTCACTCTGAAACTCTCTCTCTCTCTCTCTCTCTCTCTCTCTCTCTCTCTCTCACACACACACACACACACACACACACACACACTCTCTTTCTCTATTCACTTTACAAAGAGTTTGCTAGTATGGCTTTGATATCATCCTTCATAGACAACTTTAGATTCAACACACAAGAAATAAGATTTTCCATGCATAAACAAACACTAAGCATGACTCCACAATTTCACAAAACTCAATCAATCTAAGAACTAATTAGTATTAGTCAAATATTTTATAGGAATGCTCATAAATATTCTTTAGTTAAATTAATTGGACAACATAACTATTTTTAGAAACTCCAACATTTTAACAATTAGAAATTTTAATCTTCCCAAAAATGCATTATCCCTACGATTAATAGAGCAAAAAAGTAAGAGTGAAAAAGAGCATAAACATGTTAATATATCACAATAAATATTCACACTATTAAAATCTATCTTCTCATGGACAAAAAATTATGTCAAGATATCCTGACATATATTGTATCAAAATTGGCTTGAACATCATTGGATTTGTTTTGAGATGAATCTGCATATGAGGAGTTTTAAGTAATATATGAAATATTTAATCAAATTGTGGGCTCCAAAAATTCGCCATCGACCTCTCGACAAATTTTTGAACTAAAGAGAGTGTGATTTAATGTGTCAGTCAAATTTTCAAAAGGCAGATGGAATAGTAGATAAGACACTACCCAGTGATTTAGCTCTCATTTTATGAGGACTTTAGATCTGGTTCTAGGTTTCCTATAGGCGCAAGCCTCTATAGTTAATTACCCCTCTCAATAAGTGAGAGAGAACTTTCGATTAAGGCTAGTTGTTAGATCCCTAATGGTGTAGCGTATAGTAGGTGCATATGGAGTTTTAGAATTTAAAATTATGAAATTCATCATTTCAGCTTAAACCGAATGGTTGAGGGAATGATGACGTGCCCGATCTAGATCCCATGGTTCTGTCATCCCGGATCATCGTGGTCCCTAGTTTACTTAGTCAGATGAGGTAGTCGACCCAACCTTACAGAAGGATCCTTATCAGCAACACATGGGTTACGTCATCCAAGAAATTCTTGTAGGTCTCGGGTGGTGTTTGTTTATGGAGACAAACTTAAGTCTACCTTAACTTACAGAGGGTTGTTTGCCTTATCAAGTATACCTTATGATTCACAACTCAAAGACAGAGCCATTTGGGAGCATAAGGGCTACGGTCGTCATCCTAATATAATGGAGTTTGACTGGCCAAACCACCTGATCAGAGGACTATAGTCGTAACTGCTTCAACTTTGGAGCTTATTGGCCAAGCCACGCAGTTCGAAGACACGGGCCACATCCTTACTGGCAAGAGATTGATTTAGAATGAACATAGCAGAACACTTGATTTAACATTTACTCCTTTGTAAGCTAGAGTTTTCTTAATCTATCACCCCCAATAAATAATTGTGGAAGGTGGATAGATTGGGTTTTATTTTAAGCTTTTAATGATTAAATTTCATTTAAGTAGTTTTTAGATTGATATTTGATTTGAATTGATTTGATTTGAAAAATTGATTAATTTAAATATGTTTAAGAGCTTTAGATCCTCTCAACTCTATTTAGTTGCTTAGAGAGAATTAGATCTACTATTACCTGACAGAATCAATTTCTCAGATATTTCATTGATTTGAAACTCTTATTATAGTTTTTTAGATTTTGTTAACCCGGACCCAGTCTTAAGACTAAATCGGGAAGCAATCTGCACAGCATCCTCAGACACTTAAATTTAAGCATTCAGCATAGTGTCGGAGCCCATGCGGGTGATTTTGAATTTTCATTTAATTCTAACTTGGCCTGCGCAGCCTTTTCAGACATTAAAATTTACACTTGAAATCTCTATGTCCGAGCACATGCAAGTGTTTATAGCTTAAATAATTGCGCATAATTAGTGATTTTGTTGATTTTTGAAAATCATAATTAGAATGAAATTTCTTAATATTTGATTGAAGGAAGCCTTGTTATTTTTATTGATTTTGATTTAGTATCGTCACCTGTCTATTTGTACAAAGAGTTATAGATCCGGTGACAAATTTTGTTTTGAAGCTATAGGTTCAAAGGACAATTTAGTTTGTTATTTTAAAAGAAGATTTACCCCTCAAAATAATTCTCATTTTCCTCCTATTTTTATTCAAACTTTTCTACATTTGTTTTCCCCCTCCTTTTTTTTTGAAAGTAGACCATTTTCTACCCCTTCTAATTACTATAAATAAGGCCAATATGGAGTCCCCTATTCTATTCCATTTGTTTGAAGGGTTGGGATTGGAGCATTTCAAAGGGAGTGGTTGGAAATTTTAGCGGGCTTTCAACTCTGCTTGAATAAATCTAAAGTTCTTCACACCCTTCATGCTTTTGTTTTATTTTTGTGTGTTCATTGCATATTTAATTTCCTTCCTTTTGTTTGGGGTTTTTTAATTTGATTTCAATTTTAGGTTTCATTGGCGACGCTCTAAGCGATTCTTTTACTTTCCATTTTTTTCTAAGTCATGATATTTTGACAAAATTTGGAAGATTTAAGGGGAGCGACATCTAACGGATGTTATACTCAAGATCTCAAAGAGCGGTGTCTTGTGACACCGCAGCTGATTTTTCATCTCATTGCGCTCTCATGAGCATGACGAGGCCTTCAAACCTGCAAAGAAACACAAGCATATATATTTATCCACATTTACACATTCCACATATTCTGACTCATTCTTTTGCGCACTGCAGAGATCGGCAAAGAAATGGGGTTGGGTATGCGGGAAACAAAGAGAAGAACCCGCCTCATGATGGTGTTCACGAGAATGGGAGATGACGTCGGAAACCTAAAGAAGAACCTCATTGGTGTTATTCTAGTACTAAGCTTTGAAGAGGTAATGAAGAGGCGCTAAAACCGAAGAAGAACCATTTGATGTTCTTCTCCGATTGCGGCGAAGTGATTGAGGTTTTGAAGAGGTAATGCAAGGAGTGTGACGCCGGAAACCGAAAGAAGAACCTCCATGACGTGTTCTTCCCGGTTGCGGCATCATGAATGAGATTCAATTGGTTTTATAGGGAAAGAGGAGAAATTTTCTGTTTTTTTTTTTTTTGTGGAAATGAGGAGATTTGGAGAGCCGATTTTCGGTTTTAGTGGAAAAGGAGGGAAATCGGAGAGCCGAAATGAATTTGAGGGAAGGGGAAGATACAATTTCGGATTTGTAAAAAATGAGGGGAAAATGGAAAAACTGATTTTGGGATTGGAGAAGGAAGATCGGAGAGGAGTTCTTTGCGGTTTGGAGAAGGAAAATTGGGGAAGATCTTTGCGGTTTGGAGAAGGAAAAGGAAGAACATAGAAAAAAAAGAAAAAAAAAAGAGGGAAAAATTATTTTTGGATTGCGGGGAAAAAAAAAAGGAAAGTAAAGAAGAAAAAGGAAGAAGAAGGAGAAGAGAAACTAAAGCCCTACCCTTTTTTTCAGTTTTTGGAGGAGGAAAGAAAAAACCTTCTTGATTCGGATTAGAACAATGGAAAATCGAAAATGAGGGAGGAGGGAGAGGAGGCTTGCCATCGGTTTAGAGAAGGAGTGGGAAGTCTTGCTTGGGAACGGTTGGAGGAACCGCTCGCTCGCTCGTGGAGGAGGTGCGTTCGAATCGACGAGCGGGAAGGAGGGAGGTGCGGCTTGCGTTCGGTTCGCATGAAGAGAGCAGCTTCGATCGGAGCCGTGCGTCACGTCGTGAAGGGGGAGTCGGGTCGGGTAGAGAACAGTTGAAATTAGGGCCCGTTCGGGTCGCTTAGAGATGGATTTAGGTTAGGTTTATTTTTAAATTGATTTTTAAATGGATTGAACGACTTTCATGTGAATTTTACACCGATAAAATCACATAGTCTATATATATATATATATATATATATATATATATATATATCAATTTAAGGTTATTCCATTATTCAAAATGCAATGCTTCACAATCGTCGCTTTGGTTCGAAGATCAAACGAGTCAATTTCTCACCGCATGTCATTTCGACCACTTGATTTTCGTGCAGACTCATTTGAATTGAGTACGAACAGTCTTACTTGATATATTTTGACGTTTCAAAACTAACTACGAATCAATCAACGGAGGTTGTTTGGCTTTTGGCCTCCCCGATATATGTGCAGACGACTGGCATTGATCGCTTGATTATCAAGTCATGCAATATTTATATTCTGACTAGTTTCGACATTCTGAACGTGATGACAAAGTCCGTTGTCGATCAGAGGTCATTTAGTTTAATTTTGGCACGCCTTGTATTTCATTTCGACCTCGATGTGTTGTCATTCACATTCGACATTTGCACTCGTCCGGACATTCTCATTTGATAGTTTTCAATGTTTCGAAGCTAACGACATGATCAATTTCATGAACGTAGGTAGTTCAGACATCGTCGTAACTTCCTGACTTCGATATGCGCATCGAAGTATTGATAGCTCGATCGTTTTATCGGTCACTCTTTAGATTATGCAATATTTTTATTCTAAGCAATTTTGATGTTCTGAACGCGATAGTGAAGTCTGTTCATCAATCGGAGGTCGTCTCGATAATTTTCAGTGACATCCAGTGCATTTTGAGCCTTAGTTTGCGTACTGTCACCTCCGAAGTCCGTCGAATTTGACTTGTGGGCTTGACCCGACTTATGGCACATATATTAAGGTCAACACAAATTTAATAAAACAATCAATTAGATATTAACTCATTTTTTGATTCCTTAACAAAAATTCTAATAAGATCTCCAATTTTATCAAATAATATGATATAATTAAACTATTAGAAAATACAAATAAATTATTAATTAATTGTATTTATTTTTTAAATTTAATTGCATTGTGTGATAATTTAGATATTTTCAAGGATAACACATGATTGCTGAAATTAAAGACATGTATATTAAGATTACTATATTTCTGACATAAAATTTATCAAAATATCATTATAGATTTATTTTTCATTCTCATGGTACATAATAAATTTATTTAATGTATAAGAAGTAGTAAATATTAGCTCGTCTATGAGCAACTCTAATTTCATTCTCCACTTTATATAAAATAATAACACGCCAACATATACATTGTTGGTGTCGTTAGGCTCTTGAGGATAGAACACAACTAAAATAAAATTTTAATCTGAAAACTACAACGGTATATTAGTGGAGTTTTTTATTTTAATGATATAATATTTTAGAAATAATTTATAATTTTTTCCACAACATTGACATAATAATTAAAAATCATTTTCATACCCTTATTTTTTTAAAAGGTTCAATTTGTCTCTACAAAAGAAACAACTATGTGAAGAAACTACGATGGGTATACAATTTTTTTATTTTTTTTTATAAAAGTCAAACTATAGCTTTTTAGCTGCCACTCTAAGTAATCAGGTCAGGTTAAAAAAGGCAATTTTCAGACTGCAGATTTCTCAAGATGCAGTCAAAATGTAGTTTCAAATGGGGTAACGATGCGATGCGAAAATGCACCGCTACACTACTCCACCAAACGCACCCTAAAGCTATTTTGATCACTCTAATGGTTGATTAAATGGTGATTATGTGATAAATTAGATCATCCTTGTTTTCATTAAATAGATCATGGGAGAACTAGAAAAAATAACTTGTATTCATGCTTTAGAGTATTTTTGCACATTTAAACCCTGAAAGAAAAAAATTATTTTTATGTTGCTTATTAATTTTGATCTTAAGCAAATAAAATAATATTTAAAAAAAACTAAATTAACTTTAAATTTAAATTTAGATTATTCATCAAATCCAAACTCTAAAAATTATATAAACTTCAATACACCATCAAATGATAGTGCTACTTTCCTATGATAAGCAGTATACTCTTAATTGTATGCCCTAAGAAGAAAAATATTTAGTTTTTGGTACAATTATATTTGTGGATATACTAGGACTAAAGTGATGTAGTGATGAAAACATGCTAAAGTTTGTCATAAAATGTATTTTCCTTGACTTTTATGAAGGTGATTAAAAATAAGAATGCATATGAAACAAAAGTAATTGTAAAACGTGAAAAATCATAAATAAAAGTTTATGAAACATATTAGATCATTAATAGGATGGTTCAATGCACCCAAACAATTTTAAATAAAAAGCAATGCACTTATAATTCATAGATTGCACATAAATAAGTAAACATCAAGTGGTATTTTTAACTCAATTTCTAGGCTAAATTTATAATATCCTTGAAGTGAACAAATATAACTTGATAAAATTAAAAGCTTAAATAAATACATGTATGGATGTATAACTTTTTGGCTAAATGGGTTAGACTATTGCATAAAAACATACTAATTGAATACAAAAGATTATATCAAGAGCTTGCAACCTATCACTAAAATTAAATTCAAAGAAAATAGTACAGTACTAATTTGAAATTTTGAAAAACCAAGGAATTTAAAGAATAACTCATCAATGGAAAGCAAATCAACTCGATGAAGCCAAAGTGCATATACCAAGTTCAGCTTTGCCAAGACTTGGACTTTGATACCAAAATTTATCATTCCCCTTTAAAATATAAGTTAAACAATCAACTTATGGTCATCCAATAACAGAGTTTGATGCAAATAAAAAATGTCTTAAGTATTCAACTCATTTGAGTCAATTTTATTACAATGAAAATAACTTAGCATTGAAAATAGTTTGCCATAATTTTGGCTAATTAATTAAGAATATCAAATTGACATTATTTTCGAAGGTCAAAATTTTGTTTGTCAAAAATTGGTGCATAAGCAATACATTGCCATATAATAAATCACACAATAAAAGTAAATTATATATTAATTAAAACATTAGGTAAATTAAATATATGACGATTAAGCTAAATAAGTAAATTTGTCTGCAAGTGTAGGAATCATGAAATGCACAATTTGTATAGACTAATATAATTGAGTGTTTAGATTATTAGCCATAATCTAAAAAATTATGCTCACTAATATTATCTCTAATATTAACAAAGAAATACTTATAATCTTATGTAACCTTACAAGTGACACCATAAAAGTAAATTACTACTAAGATGGATAACTAAATTTCATTATTTACTATTGAGTGTTACATATTAAATTTAAATTCACTAGTTAATTCAATTAGAGAATTTACACCAATATTAGAACAAGTAATAACACAACTAGAGTAATGGTGATAGATGGAAGATTATGTTAATAATATGAGAGAAAAATTATTAATACAATTATATAAGTTGATTTCACTATGTAATAATGTAATAATAATTTATTCTAACACCACTAGTTAAATAACACAAAATATTTGCAATACTATGATGATTATTATAAGATGCTTCTATGATAGCTATAACTAGTTAGCATAATATATATATAAACTAATGCTAACACAATAGCATATTAGTTCATCATCACAAATATATGAGAGCTTAGATAAATAAATAATTTTGCAATGAACATAAATTTAAAGCTATAAAGTAACTTGAGACATGATGATACTTATGTGATTTGGCCTTACAAATAAGCTACATCCACCCCATGTCTCATGCCTTAATAAGGATTCCATTAATTTACTTGCATCCATAAGCTCACTTCTTCACCTACATGCAAATGGAGAAATTAACACATGCTTAGTAATGCATGGAAGAATATATTTTTTTACTAAAATACTAAACAATTTGATGGTGATTAGGACTATCACCAATAAATAGAAAGTCAACATGATCTCAATACAAATACAAAACATACAAAATAAATGCAAAATATGCACACAAATACAAATTGGAGAGATTGTTAATGATCATGAAAATTTCTTGTTTCACTTATATTGTGATATAAATCAAAATTATGTTTTGTATGAGTTTTGTTAGTTGTGGCCCAAAGGTATTTTTCACTATTTTAAAAAATCGCTTGACATATTTTCAAAAATTAAAAATATAAAAGAAAACCTAACAAACCTAAATAAAATATATTGCAAAAAAATAAAAAAAATTAAAATTGCGTGATAAAATTTTGGGACCAGCAGATAAATAGATTTTTAGCTAAAAATATCTCAATTTGCTGATTGAACTATAAGCATCAACAGACTACTAAATGATTGAAAAGTCTTGTAATGCCAAATGGCTTATAAAATATTTTAAGAAAAAATTTATAAAAATGTTTTTTACATAATTAAAATATTTATTTAATTTATAATCATTTTGTTATATTTTGATAGTAATGTTCATCATCCTTGAAACATTTAGGGTAAATCATATATTCAATCATGTGATAAATAACCAAAAAAATTACTCTACATGTATTTCAACGTAACTTAAATTGCAAAAGAAAAAAATAAACCTAATACAAGAATAATGGAAAAGGGACAATAAATAAATAATTGAACATCCATTAATATATATATATATATATATATATATATATATATATATATATATATCCTCATTCATTTTTGTAACTAAAAAACAAGATAACAAACAACATAAACAAATAGATCTATATGTATCCCCATTCATTTCTGAATGATGAAATATTACAAAGCCACTTACATAGGACCAAATATGTCAACTACATCAGGTTCTTTTTTTTTTTGCTCAGCTCACTTACATTCAGAAAGTCCCCTTACCATTTCCCAAATTTACATCAATGACACTACCACATTATCGGTATGTTTGAGATACCTGCAATAACACGAAAAAGCAGTGATAAAAGTTTTGCAAGAAAAATTGTTGTATGAAGTTGTGATGAATATATAAGTCTTTTTATTTTATAACAGTCAAATCGTAGCTTTCTGACCGTCGCCACAAGTAGCCAAGTCAGGTTTGAAGACACAATTTTCTCATCACAAATTCCTCAAAACATAGTTAAAACTGAATCAAAACGTAGTGCCCTAAACAACACTTCGACGGAGCGTAAACCATACCACACTACCACCGTCTTCTCAAATGGGGCCTAAGATGACTCATAGAATTTTGTGTAAAGTGTGGTTTAACAACCATTTGATATATGATACAATGTTCAAAGCAAATCCATTTTGTATAATGGCCACTCATAGAAACCTTTAGCCAAGCCTACTATATATTCTTCAGATCTTATTATCAATCTAATGAGACGTAAATTATTCTCCCATTGTGAGAAACTTAGGCACTATTTGAGATCTTTTTTTTATTTTTATTTTATATTTTTATCTTGTTTTGTTTTAAAATCATATTTGATATTAGTTATTTTTAAAAATATTTAAAATATTTAAAATCTATTTTTAAAAATAAGAAATACTTTAAAAACACACTAAATAATCATATTTAAAAAAAATAACATTAAAAAATTAAATAAAAAAACACAACAAATTTGATCCCAAACAAGCTCTTCGAGTTCAGCATGCCGAGTTTCATATCGCCGTAGTAAGAAGCCGACTATTCTAGTATCTTCTTTTTTATGCTTGTCAATGGTTGTTTGATGGATCTATACTATGGAGACAGAGAAATGATTAGACAGTCCGTCAGCTTCCTTCCCAAGAAGAAAATTTTAAAATAAGTATTAAATAATTAATAATTATTATTTTAAGAATATAAAAAAATTTTATTTAGGTACGCCCATAAGTATGATCGCCGCCCACCCTCATCGTAGAACCGCCGCCACTTATGCGACAGTAATGCCAAATCCGATAATCACAACTAGCTTTAGGTAAAGTCAGTGGACCGATTATCGTGCATCTGTCTTTAACCGTAGCAGGCTAGTCACCCAATAAGGGGGCGACTTTCCAGCTATTATTTTTTTTATGAGAAATGAGATGTGTTTTTTACAAGAGTTGTATTTACCTACGGTATATAACTCAACCAGTATCATCAAATTTAATTCACATGAAGTTGTTGTTTATTAAACAAATTATACAAAAAAATTTCATTCATATCTTAAGAAAACCCCACAAATGCAGAAAATACAAAACTATAGAAATACACAACACACAATACAAACACATCTTTAGATATATAGCCTATATAACGTCTATATGCTATCGCAAAGACTACCTAGAGTGTAGTGTAGTGGTGGCAAAATGGAATGATCACGCAATGAGAGAGACATCATGTGATCCCTGATCCTAGCTTGCAACTTCTGACCCCATCTCTGGCTGCGAGTCTCCTAAAGATACCCTATATTATGACGGTGCAACATCCATATGCTACTGAGACTGAGAGCTCTCCTGAAAAATGGAAGGCCTTGGATCAGCATAAGTAGATGGGCCCGCACCCATGTCTGTCGCCTGTGTAGTCAAAGCTGAATCGTAGCTATGTGACATATGCTCTACTGTGACGTGTTGGAGCCTATAGTCGCTAATGTGAGTTCTCAATCTCATATCGTAGCATATCTTCTCATATTTATTTATAGCCAACTAAAAGTCTGAGTCACATGGATGTCCAAAGAAAGGCTGAAAAAATATCCTCCGTCACTAAGATATGCTCCGCCTATATGAAACAAATTTAAAATGTTACTATGAAAATTTGTTGACAGAGTAACTAAGAAAATTTATAGATTGTAGTATTATCTTAACATATGCTCGGGTCCTGGGTAGTATGTCATGGGTCAATAACTTAAGCAAGTACAACAAAGCTCACTGAACCATAACATGTACTACCTGGAGGGCTTGGTGCCGCATAAGTGTCATCTACAATGTGATCTCCGAGCCTCCTAGGTAGAAAGTGTTTGATGGTACAACCCACCAGATAGCTTTTCCTCCGCCATCAACTCTTTGTGGATCCATCGGAGCGACATCAATGCGTGGTAAGTTACTAAACTAATGAAGAACTCTATCGGGAAGGTGCCACTCTACCCTCTTCCAACTGATCAGGGGAACACGTGCTAGCCATACAGCCTTGCCAGCAAGGCAAATATCAGATAGACGAGCACTAATCATAATATCGTATGGCTCTCAAGTCACCTACATATTTTAATGGTTGTTACACAGAATATCATATGGTAAAATTTAAATAAAATATGTTTTAGCATTTATGAGTTGTACTTGGCACAATAGTGGTCCATCAAGCTCATCCCAAAATATTATGATATTACCAAATGACATATATCGCACATACTGTTCATTCCACCTGAGTAAACTAGTTTTCATATGTAAATCAGTTACTTTTAACTTAGTATATTAAAATAATTGAAAAATAGTTTAGTTTTTCGACCAAATCGATGCTCGCCAATCAAGATCCTTAGGATAGGGACATGTGGTCTCCCTACATGAAGTTGCCCCAAGACCAGACCTGAGCAACCGACATAACCATATGTTTTTTGGTTTGGTGAGACTCATGCACTCAGATACACTCAGGCTATCGAGAATATATTGAATGTATCTAGATCTTCTAACAAGGGAAGGTACTGTAAGTGCACCTCTGACCCTGAAGTATCTGAAAGTAAGAAACTCATCAAAAGGAATAGCACATATGATCGTAAATGTCTGCTGAAGTACATATATGTGAGTTCTATGACTAAAAAATGTCCACAAAACCACATAAGCGATACGTTGAGGTGTGCCCCATCCGAATGTAGAATGGAGGTCATGATATATAATGCCTACAATGGGATGCCCACCCAGTAGCTCATCGCAGCTGTCAAGCCAACTCTGCCACCGCTTCCCCTCTCCAACTACAATCGCCCCGATGATCGGTGGTCCATCTATGCGTAATCCCAAGATCATTACAATGTCTTGCAATGTAACAGCCATCTCGCCTACAGCGAGATGGAAAGTGTTGGTCTGGGGAGACCAACGCTCAACTAATGTTGTCAATAGGTGATGGTCAAGTCTAATGTATGCATCCGCTAACAGTAAGCCCCGGAGAGGCGGCTATGAACCAAGGTGAACGCCACTCCCTAAGCATAAGAAGTTGTGAAGCTGCCTTCAAAATAGTACCATGCAATATAAAAAAATTGATGTCAAGCCAGGTTGATCAATTAAAATAATTTAACAAAAAGAGCTTGAAAATAAATTCATAATCGGATGCGGATTGCTACGCAATGCTTGGGATGGACCTCAAGGTGCGGATCCGGTGCTTCATCTACCATCTCAGACGCTCCCTACCGACATCTAGTTGGCCTAGAAGGCTCCTCGACCATCGTACCTATGACAAAAAAAAGGATAATGTTAGAAGACAGTAATATTAAAATTATGCAAAAATATGGAAGAAACATGAAAATCCCTAGAGTTTATGAACATTGGTATTTTGCTACACTATCCATACCAACCTTCTACTAATAGGTTTGTGTGGGCATGATGTCCAGTAATGTCCAATTGATTTGCAAAAATTGTACATACGAGTGCTCTGTACTGCGCTCTCATCCATTATGTTCTTATATTTACTTGATCATGGTCTACTTGATCTTACTTTAATAGTTGGTGACAACAAAGGGTAAAGTCCCCACTCTGCATTGAAGTCTAACTAGTTATTTCGATCAAGCAGAATATGAAAGTTTGCAGAGTATGTATGATCATACATTGTCATGGTGTAATACCTTGACATGTAAGCCAAATGATTCAATTTCTGATGGACTAAAGCTACATGAAAGTTCACAAAATATGTATGCCCATCCATTTTGTTCTTATACCTTGCTATGAAATGACCACATGGCAAGTGATAAATTAGTGTTCGGGAACAGCTACATAAACTAAATTGCTCCACTGTGAAGTTAACTTTGAATGATCGACAACTCATGTCAAACACTTGCACTTCATTGGCATTAATATTGACTAGTTGTGGATAGTGCATGGCCTCACACTCAAATCTGCTAAGAACTTGTGTTAGAGAGAATGAATTCATCGCTATTCTCAATCCATGATACCTTTTCAAAATTCACAATGTTATAGTAAACAAAAGTGATCGAATGGGTCTCGTTGCTTGAACCCCATTAAAATATTCGATGCATTTATCGTCATAGTACCATAACGCTTACCACCATCATGAACCAATGACCACTTGCACACATCACACTCTACTAATCCGGTATGCGTTTAATTTTCTTTATGTCTACCATTGAATATGAATATCACCGCAAGACATGTATATTTTCTTACATAGAAACTCAACATCCGCAATACCCATTCTTCGCACTATTTTTTTGAAGTTTTCTCACAAATGTCTTAAGCAATGAGAATGTACAGCCCATGTGAATACTTCTATTATTCAAACCCTGATGCTTATCCGAGATAATACATAAATCACACTTGCTAAAATAATAGTAACACTATGCGCAAAAATGAACTGAGCCAGGATCGATTATTCTCGATTCAACTACAAAGAAAAGCAAATAATCCATTGTTGGCTATCAATAGTGAGAAATATACCATACTATCAGAGAATGTCATTCCATGCTCAAAACATGACAACAAAAAATATAGATGTGGTCCAAATGCCCAAAATAATCTCTAAAATTTGCATGTACTTGACGATAAAATTTTGTAAATAGTTCCTGGCAAAACAGAGCATAATGAATCCATAAATAGGCCAAGAGAGCGGTACGAGTCCTCCCAACTGCCAAATATTGCTCTGATACTCTTACGTCACGCACCTCAAGCCTTCATGTAAGGCACTTTAATATTAAATTTTGATTTCATCCTTCCAATGATCTCCCTTGGTTTCAAGTCTATCTGAAATCGCATAACTGGCATTATGAAATAACTAAAGAACTTGCATTATATGTCATAAACGATAATGAATGAATGTGGTGCACCTAAAGTTGATATCCTCCAAGCACCTCCCAACCTTTCCTATTATAAAGGTATGCACCATTGGCAAGATCTGCTAGGATTATGTTGCACATATAATATAGTAAAATTCTTTTGATTCAAAGTGATGAAGAACATTACCGAAGTATTGACCAACCAATTATCGAATGCTTTCTTATCAGAAACACATACCTTCATATAGCTCAACGAACTCATGTCAAAAACTTAAACTTTATTAAACAAATCTCTTCATCCCAATCTTTTGGTTTGGCATAAAATAATAATCATATCACATCAAGCATCATCATTAGAAGAATTCGGATTGAATGATTCTCAATAAGCTGACCAATATTGGTGTCACATAAATTGGTATTAAAGGAAAGAATCCTCTCAAAGATCGCTATCATAAGATGCATTGCTTGATTCACTACTCATTGTGTTGTACTCTTCATCATACAAGACTAGATGCATTAGTTGTTCATGCAATCTTTTCAACAGTGAAGTTGTCAACAAAATCATAATCCTTATAAAAAATAAAAGATAGGATATACCATAAAATGAAGACACTGATACTGCTGTTGAGGTATTTGCTAACCTTACTTTTGAGTCGTAAGTATTATGGTGTACAAATGCTGACAAAGTGAAATTATGTGTAATCGATGAAACATTATCTTTGATCAAGATCAAATTTAAATTATGATAATACATTGTGGTTTGACGTCCACATAAAGAAGTAATATCTGACGGGAAGCTTCATCCAGTACAGTACTGCAGACTTCATCGGCAGAAACCATAAATTCTATGTATCTCGCACCGACAAGAAAATGACACGTAAGCTCCACTATGAAGTTACCAATGTCATAACGAAGAGATCTAAGCACTTTCTGTTTCAAATCTTCTAAGCTTGCATGACGCGAGACTCGCATTTGATGATTTTTGCCACTAACATACCATGAAATAAACTAATCCTCAATGATCAGTTGTCCGTCATAGAAAAGAATCAAGAAAACAAGCTTTACATCCTAATATATACGACCAACCTATATCTTGTTGAATGAACAAAATGTAAAATTGATATTTCACTAATCTAAAAATTATCTACTCAATTTGTAACATCCTAAAATAATTTTCAAACTCATCACTCATTGAATTTATTGCATCACAAAATTAACCCAATTTCTAATGCATCCTACAAAATAACTCATCACTCATCAAAAGCACCACAAACCCTATTGAGAAAGAAGAACTTTGACTACCTCTATATTCAAGCACATACACAATCACCAAAATATCGCTTTGAAGTTCTAGGAAATGGAATACTAAACCAAACTAATCAAAAGCAATCCTACAACTTCAAGAACAATACTAGGAAAATGGAATACTAGAAATAGAATATCACTTGCAAAAACTTCCTCCTTTACACCACCCAAAAAATTGAATAAACCAAAATATACCTCATGCGCAAAAACAGCCGAGCTAAGGACTGGAGCCGATTATCCAACGTGGAGCACCAAAGCTTTGTCATTTCGGTGGAGATTTCTGGAGCAGAATCTGGTGGAGCCAGACCAAAAGCTTTGCATGGGACTCCATCGCAGTCGGAAAGAAAAGTAAGCGACATGGTCTACCAAAACACACGCGATTTATATATATAATCAAATGATTTTACCTAAAGCTAAAATAAAACTGTTTATAATATAATCTAATAGACCTTCAAAAATGATAAAGTCATTATATAATTCATAAAATAATTAATTATTTAAACTTATTTTAAAATTTCTTCTTTAAATAAGAAGTATTCATGGGTTGTCTTGATGGTATTGATGTGAGACTATAGATCCTCTCAAATTAAAGGAAAGAACACAATCAGAATGAAAGAAGAATTGATTTGATTAAAAAATCAATATGGTGTTGTGTCGATAATTTGATGATATTAATATGATAATGTAATGTTTAATAATAACTCTTTAATGTTCAAAAAGTATCGAGAGTTTGTCTGCCAAGATACAAAAATGCGAACGAATATGACTTTATAAATAAGTTTGCAATCTATAGAGAGAAAAACAGAGGGCAACCTCATATTGTTGCAATGATTCACAATTCAAACAAGGGTATTTGCAATATCATACAGTTCTAATATATTTATATTTTTATTCCTAAATTTTAATATTTATATAAATAAAACTAAATCTTTAAAATTACACCAAAACACAACACCCTCATTAATTTTTTCAAAGTGAAATAAACTTTTATAAGAAAATAATATATATTTTGTAAATATCAATTTTTAACATAATTTCAAAATTTAAATGTTTATTGTAATTTATTTATCATGTCTATTGGAGGCTATTGTAAATTCGTATTGTCCCTTGATCTATTGCTCCACGTGGAGAAAAAGAGGTGCGTGATCCGAAATCTACATTCTTCATTTTTTATTGCTTTTTTTCTTTGGAACAATTAGGGATTTTGTTGACTTTCAAAATATCAAATATTGGAATCTTTTGTGGAAATCCCAATCGATTTTTCTATTTGGATTATTTATCCTCCATTTGGAATCTCTTGCAATAACCCCACTGCCTTTTCTATTTGGATTAATAACATATCTTACTTGATTTAGGTTTGACACACAGTTTAATAGTTATTTTTGAGTTTAATTAATTTTTATATTTTCTTTAACCTTTTATTTTGGTGGTTATGTTTTTGGCTTAGTTTGTGCAAATTTATTTATTTTCATTTTACCTTGTAAGATCTCTAAAGCAACATGATGATGGCATAATACATATTATTCAAACTTGTATAAAAAACATAGTATATTTGTAGTTGAATAAACATGAGAATATATTTATAGTCATGTAATTGTTCAAAATATTAATTAATAAAGATTGAAATGATTTGAATATATGTAATAATGAATATATATATATATATATATATATATATATATATATATATATATATATAGAAAATATATAAAAAAAAATGATTAAGTGAGAAATATATAATTAGAATTCTATAATATAATTACACAAGATATTTATCATCTTATATCATACTTAACAAGAAAAAATATAATTGATATAAATGATAATGATGATAATAGGTCTAATATGTAACAGTAATAAGTATTATATGCTATATTTTAAACTAAAATCTCTATAATTAATTTCTAACAAATTATATATATATATATATATATATATATATATATATATATATATATATATATATATATATATATATATATCATATTATCCCAAATTAAGTTATAAAGATTTCAGTTTCATTTAGTATAATTGAGCATGACACATTTAAGATTTTTCATGAGGAAAGAACAAAGGTTGTTTGGATTTAGGTTTTGTAATTTGGATGACTTTCCTATGATTTTGTTATCCCCTCCCCAAAAATTGATGACTACGCATAGAACATCAATTTCTCATAAAGGAATATGAATTAAAGTTAGATCTGACTATTTTTATCACATTTTTTTAACATGGATTTTGGAATTTTCTCAAAATCACCCTAACTCGTTACTTTTCTCAGATCACACAACTATAGGTGAAAGTAGCAGTGGCAGCTTTGCTTGATTTGTGAGACTTGAAGAGGATATGCATTCTTAAAGTTAGAGATGTACCAGTTTATTTAAAAAAAATGTGGGCATCGTATCATTCCCCCAGAAGTTAACTTATGTTATGTAATTTTTTGTGCTATAATTTTCTATTTTAATTGTAGTCATCTAATGGTTAATAATTAATTTTGTTGTTAATAATAGGGAGGCACTAATCATTCTTTTGAAGAATGATACTTTGGGAGGAGATAAATAGATTTTCTTTTGAGTTGTATGAGTTGCATTGGTCTTTTGATATCATTATTGGTCTTTTGTGTAAACATATATTGTTTTAAAATAATTAATATATACATTTTATTGTAAGTTGTCTTGAAACTATTTGGATTGAATAAATATTGTACTATTTTTCTGTCTTGCTTTCACATTATATATTTTGTTCACACATTGCATGATCCTCTATGTTAGTTCCAAAAATCTTACTTTATATTATAAATCTTCTAGTTTTGATTTCTTTTTTGTTTTCATCCAACACATTATTCTTAATTGCTATATGTTCTTAAATGAATTTGTTTGCTTATCCAATTAAAATGTAATAATATATATATTATATATATATATATATATATATATATATATATATATATATATATATATATATATATATATATATATATATATATATATATATATATATATTAAATGATAAATTATTTTATTCTCACAAAAGGTTAGATTTAGGGTAATTTAACTACTATGATTTTGTTATCCTAAAAAATCCATTATCTAAAGTACATCAGATCATAAGAAAGCATTAAAAGATTAAAATTTTATGATTGACTAATAAGGAAAAAAAGAATAAACCAATACTTTCACGGAGAAATAGTACATGATGCTGCATGAAAAGAGGAGAGAGCAAAAAAAGATATAAGAGATGTATCTGATTAAAAAGTAAAAACAACATAGTATGAGAGTGATAGTAAGGAAATGTGATGGAAGGATGTAATTCATCTATATAATATGAGCATCACCTAATGGTTAATAATTAACTACTGTTAATAATAGGAGGAGATCATCAATCATCAGAACAAAACGAGAGAAGGAAACATATTGTTTATTCATGTGAGCTTTATAACGCAAACTAATCAAATTCATGTCAAATTATATATACATTGTTAAGATGAAGGATGAGGAGTCATTAAAATTATCTCAATATAGCCATCTTGACATGAGAATACATAGACCTAAGAGATTGAGCCAACTTAGTCAAAATCACATTCCAAATTAAAAGATGATATAATTTTTTAAGAAAGTTCAAAAATGTACCTTAAAAAATTATGATCTTATAATTAACACCATATCACATGATATGTAAAAGATTATATCTCATAAGCCATCTTGTAAATGTCCTTGGGACAATAGTAAAGGAAGGCATCATATCTCAACATAAATGGTACCATAAATAAACACCCAAAATGCATTTAAGTATAAATATATTCCATTACATGGATCAAAAATGAACAGAATAAGGCATAAGTATTCCATAGTCAACGAAACATATACAATATAAGGAAGAGTTATTGCTAAATATTTTCCAATGAGATGAAAACAACAAAACCAACACATTAATGAAATTAAGCCAAAAGAACCTTGGTGAAAAACAAAGGCCTAATGAGATGAAGCCAATTGTACAATCAACCAAAATAAACACCCTAAATGCATTTAGACTATATTACAATCGACTATTGGATAATCATAAATCGATCCATAGCGAACATTATGTGCACCATAGTCTAAAGGAATAGCAACCAGTGAAAACATGGGAAAATTACTCAAGTTACATAATTTTCCATTGAGAGATAAAATAGAAAACCAATACTATTGAAATCAGCAACTCAACCCTAACCTTTGAATGAAAAGAAGGCCTTTGATCAATGTATACATAGAAATTAAATTCATTAGAATAAACGATTAATAGATCAACAAAAGTATATATATGCATCATCATTACTAAATATGAAGATAAGATGCAATGCCTTACAAATAATATTAAGATCTAATGTAAGGCAAATCTTCTTTAATATTAACCAATCCTTGTAAGTGTTTAGAATAGAATGTTTATCAAAATTAATGGGCCCATTCAATTAGTTCTAAGTTAGCAAGATAATGACAAGCATTTCCTTCCCTCCATATATTGATTTTGTAACAAAATTGATTGAGCAAAGTTTTAGTTGATAAATAGTATAATTCAGCATTGCCATTTTTTTGACTAGATGATTAGTAGTAAGGCATCCACTTCAAGCCGATATTAAGCCAACCTTTCTAAGGAAATGTCAGAGCATTATAAACTACATAAGTTTAAACAGTTAGTAATAAGAGGATTAGCAAAGGCCAAGAGGACATCACCCTTGAAATTTCTAAAGATGCCACCACATAAGCATTGAATACTCATTTTAATTTTGATGACACATGATTTGGCCCAATAAAGTATTTTGGCTTGATTAGTAGTGTTTATATCTAATTCAAACCCAATTTTAGGCTACAAATTTACACCCTTTTAAATGTTTATATTTAATAAGTTTGGCTTTAAATAAATCACAAATTTTGAATTTAGTTTTAGCAATTATCTTGAAATGATTCATAGTTATATCGTTATGCTTGGCATCATTTCTAGCCATCAAATGAAAGATAATAATGATAGCATCTTTATTTTTAATATGACCTTTGATATTATTTTCAAAATATATCTCGAGGCGATAAATAGTAAGCGAGCTTGAATTTGTCAATGGAGAATAGATTATCTCAAAACCAAAGTTTAGAGCAATCTCCATTCACAAATTGGTGATTAACATTTTCAATATAGAACAATGACATTTTGATAAGATAAAACCTTTATACATCAAGGAGTCAATAGGGACAAAGTTTTTTAAGATGCCAAGTAAGAATGGAGTATGAGTGAGATATTGTTATGCCAAAGTCGAGCATACACTTTGGAATAATCACTAGTTTCTTTGATCATAAGCCAAACAATTTTAAATTCTTCATTGTGAGAGAGTTTAAAGAGAATCTCTTTTTTGTTGGGTGTAATGTGTATATTATTGAGTTTGTCTAAAAAGAAGAAGGATATAATCGATGAGCATGGAAAAGTTCCATCTATTATTCAAAAGATTTGACTTTGATGGTATCAATAGAACATGTATTAATTCATGAAAGAATTATTTCCAAGCCTATCTTGCCGAAGAAGAGTTGCAGTTAATGCCCCAACAAATTAAAGATTCTTCCATTTGATATTACAAAGTCTTTTCAAATGGGAGAAGCATTAGTTTTATAAGCGATTCAATGGGTGCTTAGATATTTGTTTGTCATGAAGTTAGCCAGGTTATTTGCTAAAATTTCACCAAAGTTTATATGAGAATGTGATGATGTCTTTGATAGATTTACAATCAAGACCACCTTCCTCAAAATACAGATTTTTTGTTCAGAGGACTGTATTTTGAGGAAGAGGTATTAAAAAAATTTATTAATTAATTTTCATTAATGCAAAAGTTGGTTGGAATGATAGTTTGAATAAGATAAAGAGTATTGAGTTTAGTACTCTTAATCAAGTTAACCTCCTCCAAAGGATAGAAAATGGTATTCCCAAGAGGAATCTGGTTGATATTTTGTGGATTAATTCTCAAAAGATAAGATCTTTTATGACCTTTGAAGATGTACTAGATAATTGATCAAGTTGTTGTTGATGAAAGTTAGTGATCCTCGTTATATGATTAATCCTATTATTGGTGATTTTATTGTTATGAAACAACATTTTTTTTTTGTTAAGGAGGAGACCACTTTCTTTGCCAAATTTGTTAAAGAATTTCATAATGGTTTTGGCGTGAGTATAGAAGCATTGCAGAAAATGATAAAATCGTCAGCAAAGCAAAGATGAGTAATAAATCCACCTTGAGTTTTGTAAATCATACTTGGCTTATTATAGAATAAGTCATTCAGCTCATAAGTAATCTCTACTATAATAAAAGCAAGGGAGATAATGGATCTCCTGCGTAATGTTTAAAGTGAAGAAACAATTCTCCATTAATGATACCAGAAGAACCAAACATTAGTGACTTTTTTTAATGATATGAATAAATTCTTTGAGAATCAAAAGTTGAAGTATAGAAAGAGAATTCCCAAGAGTTTGTCAAAGGCTTTAGAAATGTCCAATTTGAAGGCTATGTTACCGCTAATAGACGTCAATATCATGAATCATTTCTTGATAAAGAATATTATCAATAGTTCTTTAATTTGATTTGATTAAGAGAGAAAAAGAGTTGTCTATTTGGTGATTATTTTGTATTAGTTTGTTAAGAATGCAAAATGGTCTAAGTCATTCCAAGTTTTGTGGTTATTTTTAGGGATAAGAATAATGGAGGTACTAGAAGGATCTAGGAAGGGGTTGCCATTGAAAAGTAAATAAAAGCTTCAATTAGATCAAACTTAATAATGGACCAACTGTTGAAAGAATATGTTTATTGTATCCATCCGACATGAATCAGAATTCATGCTTTGGAGAACATTACTAATTTGGCAGAGGGAGAATAAGAGATGTTTTGGTCGAGAAATTTTGGAGATCAGATGAGGATTTGAAGATGTTAATGTTATTGTTTAACAAACATTAAATGTTGGATAACAGTCTTTAATATCATTTTTATCGATATCCATTAACATTATTGTTTTTATTTTATTAATATAGTTTAGAACTCTTCTTTGTTGAAAATGAAATATTTTGTGTTTTAAACATAAATATGTTTAAGCTTACTTTTGCCAATAAGTTTACTCCATGTTTTGATATTTAATCAAGTTATCTCTAACATGAGTTCATCATTTTTATTAGATGCACTCTTCAAGAGAACAAACAAGATCTTCCATAGTTTTAAGATTTGCAAAAGGTTTTAAAATGATGTTTATTCCACCATTTAGAGTTTGTTTTAATCTTTTAAGTTTAAGCTAAAATGGATCATGCCTTTAATGGAGTTTGATGAATAGTCAATTAGTCAAAACAACATAAAGTCATTATGTTGCAACCACATATTTTGGAAAGCAAAAGAATGCTATTGAAACATGGGAAATTTTCATAATCAAAAGATATAGGTTCTACTTAAGTGTTCTCTTAGGCCATTGATCAATCCAAAGATGGTTAAAAAGAATTACGATCGAGCGTTGTCAAAGTCTAGATTTGTTCCATATTAGTTGGACACGAAAATATTCAGATATCCAGAATCATGTTAGCGAAATCTTCCATAGAATTAGATTAGGAGGACCCTCTCCTTCTTTTCGAAGTGGAGAGGATGGTGTTGAAATCTCCAACCAACCTTGAGTGGCAAGATCTTAAATTATTAGGATGTTTCTACTATTACAGATGCATAAATAAAAGAGCTCACGTGAAATCACCCAAATTATGGGCATTAATCAATTGTTGTTGGTTGTCAAGGATATTGATGTTGATTATTCCAAACAACCAAATTTTTGTTGTTAATGTTGTAAAGTTAGGAAAATGTGTTCTAGCGGTAGATGCAATCTTAGAAATTATGATATTGGTGATAGTAAGGAATATGTTATGAGTACAAAGGCTTCTAACTCGATTACTAGAGTAGTCCCAATACCACAATGTTCCAAATGATAAATTAATCATAATGAATGGATTGGAAAAAATTGATTGGGTGAGAATGAGGATAAAGAAATTATTGATGTAGTTGATGAAGATCTTGTGATTAGGCGCATTTTTTTGATTGTTTTTGATTTTGAGTCTTCTTTTCTTTAGACATTGAAAATGTAGTGTCCAAGGTGTCTCCGTAAAAAGAATAGTTAGTGTGATCCAAAGTTTCATTATTAAGCAAAGGAATCGTGATGTTAATTTTTCTTCCATATCGAGATGTTGTTGATGCTATCATTTTGGCCATTCAAAGTGTTAGGGGAGGATTGTTTCATCTTCTAGATTAATATGGTTTTATATATTTTTGTTCTGATCCAAATTATGATTTTCATGAGGTGATGTTCCCACTATTAGAATTTCTTTGTTTTGGCTCATTATGTATGAGCATGCATGTTACCATTGGGAATAGTAATAATATTATCTAAGTTCCCATAACCAACTATGTCATCAATGTCATTGTTCAACGATTAGTTTCCTTTCAATTCAAAATATAGATAAAGATTTTGTAGGATTATTTTGGTTTACTTTTGGCACATAAGGCCATTTTAGTATTTCTTAGTACAAATAGTAATAGGAAGTTTATTTTTTTTTTTGAGATGTGGATGTAAAATAAAACAATAGTATGTTCATGCCCATGGATTTTGCGGTGTGTAAGGAAAGTTTTCAAATTCTATCTTTGATTATAACCCATTTTTTGATCCAATATTCTTTTGATGTTTTTTAGTTATATCAACTTCAACAAGTATCCTTACAAGATCTCACCATGTACTTGATCAATTTGAAGAGGCATAAGATAGCCACAAACAATACACGATGTGTAACAAAGTGTATGCATGTTGGGCAAAGCAAGCCAAATAACAATTGGTGAATCTTCTTTAATATCAAAACTAGGTGTCCACTTAAGAAATTTGGCAATTAAAAAAAAATAAGAATGGCGTGCAAAACTCTTGAATAATCCAAGTCATTTGATAATTGAATTAGCACAATATCGATCAATCCCATTAAAGTGCGTAAGTTTACTGTGAAAAAGGAGCGAATATTTTCTAAGTTGATTTGGGTGAATTTACCCACCAACGAATTCAAATGGCTTAGCAAGAATTTCCATCATCAAAACACACATTACAAGGCATACCAGAAATCTACGAGTTTATAAACATATTTACAGAGAGCATCCTTGAAAGATTTAATATAAGGATTGCAATGGTTTATATCCAGTAAGCGAAAAAAAACCATTTATCCAAAGAGAGATTTACATTACCACTAAAGCGAAGATCAATACCAAAATTTGATTTTTATAAATAACAAACTAGGTTTTACACAATGTGACCTCAATAAATTGTTATCTTCCTCTTTAGCATCATAATATATATATATATATATATATATATATATATATATATATATATATATATATATATATATATATATATATATATATATATATATATTTTTATTAACATGAAAAAACTAAGAGAGGAGATGTTGATCTTAGTCATCTAATTATTGGGTTTTAAAAATGGTTTAATAAGACAAAAGACCTCAAATTAGATTTTTATCTTGTGAAATGTCCCATTCACAATGGTTCAAAACTACTAAAACAATACTAAGATTACAAATTTTAGTAGTGATTGACATACATAACATATAAGTATGAACTAAATATACTAAATATACCATTTTACTATGCAATTTATAATGATTGTTGGTTTTTATTATTTGTTAATAATATCTTTCTATTTCCATAACTTTATTTAATCTTATATCAATTTCACCTTATGCTTCTACCTTTTCTTTTGCCTTATTTTTTGTGGAGCTACCAACTTTTCAAGAGCTCCATTCCATTAGAATAAGCTTGGAAATCTTTTCTAATAATATCTCTTAACATTGAATCTCCGTTCAATGGTTGATTTTAAAATTTTTATCAACTTAATCTCCTTGTACTATTCTCATTAGCATGATATAATCGTTTTTAACTCAAATAATGTTTAATTTCCATTATTTAATGTCATTTTCAAATTCTTCTTTTAATCAAACTATTCTCTTCATATTGATCTCTTTATTTGTAAATTATATGCATACATGCCTCTCGCTTGTTTTGAAACCTTCCTAGCAGATATGATTGAAATTTTTTAATTCTATTAGATTAAATGAAGAAAATTAGTTTAAAAAATAATGGTGATTATAGAGATTTTTAAGTTTTGTTTACTATTAATTATTTGAGTTTGTGGTTGCTTTATGCTAATGATTAAGAAATCAGCATATATTATCTCTCATTACCACAATGATCTTCTTCACTCAAGTGATTCAAATAAATTGTGTTTTTTTGTACATCTCCTTCACTATGTTGAGTGAGAGAGAGAGAGAGAGAGAGAGAGAGTGAGAAATTAATAAGCATGTAATCACATCTGTATAGGTAGAGAGTATGGAATGCAATCTATATCCTGTATAAATATTATTAAATAATAGTCAAGATTGTGAGATGTTATACATTATTAGTTAGTAAGAATATAAATGTTTTAAGTGCTTGTATGATTTTTTTTTTTTGATATGAAAATCATAGAATTGTTTTGATTTGATATTAATAGTTTGTGCATATAAATATTATTGAATTAATTTACTTAAATAATTTTGATATTTGTTGAATAACATTAAAATAAATAATTAAATTTACATTTTGTAATCAAATAATAATTCATTAATATAAAAGTTGGTACAAAAGTCCAAAGCTTTAAGAATGAAATCAAGAGTGTCAATTCCATAGAGATAATAGTGGAGTCAAATAAAATAATTATTACAATAACAAGTTGAAGGAGCAAAGACAGAATAATGTGAAATATTACAAAGCCACTCACATAGGACCAAATATGTCAACTACAACAGGTTTTTTTTCCAGCTCACTTACATTGAGAAAGCCCCCTTACCATTACCCAAAATTACATCAATAATTCTACTACATTAAGAGTTTGTTTGAGATAGCTCTGAAAGTGTTGCAAAAATAAAAGATAAATAAAACTAATAATAATAATTATTTTGAAGAAGCTGCAATGAATATATAATTATTTTTTATTTTAAAAATTAGATCATTAATTTAAGACCGCCACCGAAATTACCATCGTGGAAAAATACATATTTTTATATTCCTCAAAACACTATTAAAACACAATCAAAATGTAGCACCCCAAATGATATTTCGGAAGAGTGTAAACCACACCTCACCGCCACCATCGTCTCAAATGGGATCTAAGATGTCTCAAAGAAATTTGTGTGAACTGTGATTTAACAACCATTTAACAAATCCATTTTGTATAATGGCCATTCATAGAAACCTTTAGCCAAGCCTACTATATATTCTTCAGATCTTATAATCAATCTAAAGAGAAGTAAATTATTCCCATAATGTGAAACTTAGGGACTATCTAAGATCATTTTATTTTTGTTTTATGTTATTATCTTGTTTTGTTTTAAAATAATGTTTGATGGTAATAGTTATTTTCTAAAAAAATACTCAAAACATAAAAATTATTTTAAGTATTTTAAAAATAATATTATTTATTTTTAAAAAATAAAAAAAATACTTTAAAAACATACTAAACAAATATATATTTAAAAAATAAAAATCACAAAACAAATTTGATTCCAAGCAGGCTCTTATAGTTCAGATCGAGTTTCATGCCGTAGTGCGGCAATATTCTTGCATATTCTTTTCTATGCTTGCCAATGGTTGTATGATGGATCTATAATGTGGAGGCACAGAAATGGTTAAACGATCTGCTATCCCTTTGTCGGCAATAAAATGCATTCACCATAGGGCTTTGTCTTGATGGCATTGCGGTTGATGTGAGACACCCAGTATCCCTCCGATTAAGGGGAGGAAAGAACACAATCACTAAAATGAAAGAAGAATTGATCTGATTAAATCGATCGAATGGATATAGTGAAGCGAAGCTTTCGTCGTGTCGACGAAGCACGAACTTGATGATATTAATATGATAATGTGATAACTCTTTAATGTTCAAAAAGTATCGAGAGTTTGTCTGTCAAAATACAAAAATGCGGGAATAAATATGACTTTATAAACTAGTTTGCAACCTATAAAAAAAAAAGAAATAGAGCAAGATCATATTGTAAGTTGCAATGATTCACAATTCAAACTCGAGACAATTACATACATACAATACAATTCTTATATATTTACATATCTTAAACCTAAAGATTAATGTTAATATAAATAAAATTTGATTCTTTAATATTACACCAAAGACACCACCATCATTAACTTTTCAAAGTGAAATGAACCTTTTCATGCTTAAGAAAAATGTTGTATTTGTAAATATCAAACTTTACGTGTTAGATATGTAAATTCATATAAGAATTGTGTGGTATATAAGTCAATCATTGTTCAAACATTTGGTCCTTAAATGCACTTGTCGTTAACTACTACAACTATACAAAACATTTTGAATATAAGATGAGTGAGTTTTTTTTCCATCTTTCCAATGGTGAATTAGTTAAGACAAGATCAAAAGGTCAACTATTAATAACTCTAGATATCGTGCTTTTGGAATTTGGATAAAACAATTGCTCAGTGACATTGGGCTCATTTGAGATCTCTTAAGTTATAAATCATGCTAATTAAATTAGATGAAAGATCATATGGAGTTTAAAAGAAAACTTTTGATAAAAGGAAATGATTCAAAAAAGATTAATAATGCTTGTGGAACTATGCAGGAGTAGAAAATAAATTTGCCTATACCTTCAATGCTTAGAATTGCTAATAGGAAGAGTTGATTTTTGCCCGACTAGCTATCTAAATACAAAGCCATAAGTTAATAGAAATATGTAAGAAAATATAACATAAAAAAGTAGCAGCATTTACATACATAGCACACAATTCTTATATATTTAAATATTAACGCATAAATATTAATATTTGCATAAACACCACCTAAATTTTTAATATTACATCAAAAAAAATACCATCATTGACTATTTAAAGTGAAATGCACAAATTCAAGTATAGAAAAAGTACTATATTTGCAAATATGAAAGGTGTTAGATAGGTAAATGCATATGAATTGTGTGTTACGTATGTAAATCTTCCAAAATAAGTAATGAGTTATAAGTGAAAATTAGAAAGAACCTCATCCAGTTTAATATATCCAGAAGACAATTGAGGATTACTTTTCTCAATCATCTGATTCAAGATGCTTTCCAAATCAAAATGTTTTCTGGAGCTGCAAGCCCAACCCCATTCCTTAGCTAATTCCAACATTTTGGAAACATATGTAGTGTTGTGAAGAGGCCCAATCCATAAGGGTCCGATATAATCACCAAATGGGAAACACAAATCAAGATAAACCCTAAAATTTCATGTAGGGTATATAAAATCTAGTTTTAACCTTCTATTTTTTTGCTTGTTAAGCATATGTATATCAGTAGAAAAACTTTGAGATTTTGGAGGAAACATTGAAGTTATAGCTATAACAATTTTGGTGGAACAAAAGCCAATGTTCTAATTTGAATTTTATTATAAAGATGAGTGAGGTTTAATAATGCTCAATAATTAGTTAATGAGGTTATCAATAATATCATTTGGAGAAATAGGACCAGTTCATTTTAAGTATGGGCTCAACAAATAAAAGTTGCATCGTGCAAAATGTAGATAAGCTTGTAAACAGTCCCTCACACACCATGCTATTATTAGCCTCCTATCACCACTTAGGATCCTTCCAAGAAATTGTTTTGTGCTCAACTATACAACAACAATAACAAGCCTTTTCTCATTCACAACATGAATCCTTCTTCTCCATTGTGCCTATTAAGTGTCAAATTCTCATTTAATTGAATAAAACAATATCATTTTTATACTTTTAACAAAATATTTTTAGGTCTACCTCTACTTTTCTTAATATAGGCGAATCTAATACATCTAATAGATTATCATACACATTTTATGTGTCCAAACCTTCTAAGTCAACTCTCTTCTTATCGCCATTGAAGCTAACTCCAAAATAAAGTAGCACAACTTGAACAAAAATGATTTAAATGAACTTCTCCATCAGTGTGTCCTCAATATTCATGTGAACCTTTGATTCCATCGTCTATAATGACTGTTGGAACAAATATTAATGAGTGATTTGCAAGATTTTATGCATGTCATCTCATTAAGATTTACCCTCTAGATCCTTATGATCACATCAACTAATTTACCAATTCTATTTTAAAAAATATTATAAACATCAACAGCAAAAAAAATCTTATCTCAATTGCATAAAGTCAGATTTAAAATACTTCATCACCATTAATTACTATTAGGAGCTACATAATGTACCAACTTCATTTTTTTACTTGCAAAACTCAATTTCTAGTCAAGTTGCCTATGATTTATCATTCTTCTTTACAAATTCGTCTACATTAAATTAACCAAAACATGTTGCATTAGAACATCTTTTGCCATGATGCCTATGTCCAAACTACAAAGAACTATTTTCTATTTATCTTCAACGTGTTACTTGTTGTCATCCCCTTGATATAATCCTTTCTCATTCTTTCCAATTATTAGCCCATATTTGTATTAATCTATTTATATTTGTTTAAAACTCTTGGGTTAGAGTAATTCATTTGGTGCACTCAAAATCATATACCACATCATCTTAACTATTGTTCTATAAAATTTATAATGAAAATCACCATGATACTCTATTATTATATAGAAGCATCATCATTTAACCATCAAAACTTAACAATAGAAGTTATGTCATCATGCATACCTTCAATTAATAAACAAGATATTTAAAACTATCATGAAAAGAATATGATTTTTTTTAAATAATGAATGATAATTATCAATTTTATGACTATTGAATTGCATATCATAAATTCAATCTTTATTCTATAATCAAAAGTCTATTATCTTCTATTTTTTATATTAAAAAAAGTCCCTCATATCAAAATCATATCTTTCTCTTCAATTTTGTGTATAGCTTCGAAGAAGAAATTTTGTGGTTCCACTTGAAGAGAGAATCACATAAAGGAAAGAGAGAGAAATCTCAAGAGGCAAAAGAGAGATCATGAGGCAAAAAAGAGAATAGGAATATGTGAATTCTTGTGACAAGATATGTCAATTGGAGAGAGAAAAAGGGGATCAACGAAGGTACTATCTAATTAACATTTAAAACTAGACTATTCAAGAATATTTTTTCCTAATTTAAATCAAAATAAGCCTACCAAAATAAATATGTATTGAAATTCAAGAATCGTTCAATATAGGTTCAATCTAGCCTTGGCTAACCATGAGTTGAGATTCAACTCCATATCAGACAAATATGGGGCTAACCATCCCTCAAGATGTTAACAGATATCGAAAACGCCGATAATGGGCTCAAAATTCACCACTACCTCGATAATTTATTATTTGAATTAAAAGAGTATGATTGAAGTGTCGGTGTAATTTTTAGAAGGCAGATGGAATAGTAGATAAGAAACTACCCAGAGATTTCATCCTCATTTGGTAAGGACTTTAGATCTGCTTCCAGGTTTCCTATAGGCACAAGCCCTTGTAGTTAATTACCCCACTCAACAAGTGAGAGAGAACTTTCGATTAAGGCTAGTCATTAGATCGCTTAATGCATAGCATATAGTAGCATCATAAGGAATTTTAAAATTTTGATTATGAAATTTATCATTTGAGCTTAAATCGATGGTTGGGAGAATGATGGCGTGCGATCTAGATCCCATGGTTACGTCATCTCGCCATCGCGGTCCCTAGTCTACTTAGTCAAGGAGGTAGTTCACCCACGTAAGGATCCTTATACACATGGGTTACGTGTCAAGACATTCTTATAGACACGGGTGGTGTTTGTCAAGGCTCTTAAGTCTACCTTAGGATGAAGGCTGTTTGCCCATCAAGTATACCCTATGATTCACAACTCAAAGGATGAGCCATTGAGGAGCATACTGCGGATCGTAATATAATGGAGCGACTAGCCAAACCACCCAATCAGAGGACTCTAGTCGTAACTGCTTCATCTGTGGAGCTTTCTGGCTAAGCCACATAGTCAGAGGACACGGTCCACGTCCTTACTAGCGTGAGATTGATTAAGAGTGAACATAGTAGAACACATGATTTGACATTGGCTCTTTTGTGAGCTAGAATTTTTTAGTTTGTCACTCCCGATAAATAGTTGTGGAAGGTGGATAGATTGAGTTTTGATTTAAGCTTTTAATGATTGAATTTCATTTAAGCAGTTTCAGATTGCTCCTTAAAAACTGATTAATTATAATATGTTTAAGAGCTTTAGATTATGTCAACTCTGCTTAGCTGTTAATAGAGGATTAGGTCTACTATCACCTGATAGAATTAGTTTCTCAAATATTTCACTAATTTGAATCACTTATTATCGGTTTTAAGTTTTGTTAACCTAGACTCAGTCCTAAGACTAAACCAGGAAGCAACCCATGCAGTATCCTCAGACACTTGAATTTAAGCGTTCATCATTGTGTCGGGGCCCATGCAGGTGTATAGTAATTTTAGTTAATTTTATGTTTGAATTATGAGATTGATTTCAGATTTTCATTTAATTCCAATTTTACCCGCGCAGCCTTTTTAGACATCAAAATTTGCACTTAAAATCTCTATTTCCAAGCACATGCAAGTATTTATAACTTAGCTAATTTCATCTAATTAATGAATCATTGATTTCAAAAATCATAGTTAGGATGAAATTCCTTGATTTTTTTGAAGGAAGCCTTATGATTTTATAGATTTTGATATAGTATGTCTGCCTTGTACAAAGAGTTTATTTGGTGTAAGAAGGCATTTTGGAGCTATAGGTTTAAAGGATAATTTAATTTGTTATTTTAAGAAATAGATTTACTCCTCGAAGTAATTCTCATTTTCCCCCTCTTTTTATTCAAACTCTCCTACATTCATTTTCTCCCCCTTTTTTGTTTTACTTTTGTGTTTGTTGTATGCTATTTTCCCTCCCCTTTTGTTGTTTGGAGTTTTTAATTTGAATTTTAACTTTAGGTTTCATTGCTTCACATTCTTAAGTTGATTCCTTTACTTTTCATTTTTTTTCTAAGTCTAGAATTTTGATAAAATTTCGGCAGCCTCCGACATCATCCCCGTGTAAGGGGCTACATCAGGGGTAATTTTGCTTACTCGATACGCTCTCTTCAACGTAGCGAGTGGTGTCTGACACCACCTTTTTTCATCTCGTCAGCCCTCTTGAGCACGAGGCCTTCATGAAAGAAGACATACAATGCAATATATTCATCCCCCCTCCACCTTTTTCTAAGTCTAGAAACTAGACAAAATTTTCAGGGATCGACATCTAACGAGTGTTGGCTTAGTCGATACGCCCTCTTCAGCATAGCGAGCGGTATCTTGCGACACCACAATCTATTTTTTTATCTCGTTGTGCCTTCTTAGGCACAATGAGATATTCAAACCTGCAAAGAAACACAAGCATATATATATATATATATATATATATATATCCATTCACATATCACACAAGTTTTGACATATTTTTTGGCGCGCTGCAATGCTAGGCAAGGGAACAAGGTTGGGTATGCAATTGGGAATGTAAGGCAAAGAGTGCGATGCCGGAAACCGAAAGAAGAATTCGCCTCTTGACGATGTTCTTCCCCGATTTATGGCGAAGCGAAAATTGGATGGTGACTCTGAAGCATCCGCATAGTCCTCTGGGTAGATGGTGACTTTGAAGGAGCTACCTCATCTGAGGAGTTCGAGCCGAATAAAGCAGTCCAAGTGCAATTGAGGAGTGGCAAGATACTACCACCTCCAATAAAGAAAAAGGCTATCAAATAAACACAAAACTAGAAATGAAGACAAAAATATTGAAGTTAATGAAGATATCATCCCTAAAGACCCTAAGAAAGAGTTAATTTTTCCACTTCATTGACATAATAATTAAAATCATTTTCATACCCTTGTTTTTTAAAAGGTTCAATTTGTCTTTAAAAGGCTACATTTGGGATAGCTATAGCTGCCTAAAAATAGTTTAGGAATTGCTACAAAAGAAACAACTATGTGATGAAATGAGGTGGCTACACAATTTTTTTATTTTTTTATAAAAGTCAAACTTTTAGCTACCACTATAAGTAATCAAATTAGGTTGGAAAAGGGAATTTTTAGACTGCAGATTTCTCAAGATGTAGTCAAATTGTAGTTTCAAATGGGGTAATAATGCGATGTGAAAATGCACCAGTACATTACTCAACCAAACGCACCCTAAAGTTATTTTGACCACTCTAATGGTTGATTAAATGGTGATTATGTGATAAATTAGATCATCCTTATTTTCATTAAATAGATCATGGGAAAACTAGAAAAAAAAACTTGTATTCATGCTTTAGAGTATTTTTGCACATTTAAACCCTGAAAGGAAAAAAAATTATTTTTATGTTGCTTATTAATTTTGATCTTACACAAATATAATAATATTTTAAAAAAACTAAATTAACTTTAAATTTAAATTTATAATATTCATCAAATCCAAACTCTAAAAATCATATAAACTTCAATACACCATCAAATGATAGCGCTACTTTCCTATGATAAGCAGTATACTCTTAATTGTATGCCCTAAGAAGAAAAATATGTAGTTTTTCGTACAATTATATTTGTGGACATAATAGGACTAAAGTGATGTAGTGATGAAAACATGCTAAAATTTGTCATAAAAGCATTTTCCTTAACTTTTATGAAGGTGATTAAAAATAAAATGCATATGAAACAAAAGTAATTGTAAAACGTGAAAAATCATAAATTAAAGTTTATGAAACATATTAGATGATTAATAGCATGGTTCAATGCACCCAAACAATTTAAAATAAAAGCAATGCACTTCTAATTCAAAGATTGCACATAAATAAGTAAACTTCAAGTGGTATTTTTAACTCAATTTCTAGGCTAAATTTATAATTTCTTTGAAGCGAACAAATATAACTTGAAAAAAGCTTACTAAAATTAAATTCAAAGAAAATAGTTTGTACTAATTTGAAATTTTGAAAAGAAAGGAATTTAAAGAATAACTCATCAATGGAAAGCAAATCAACTCGATGAAGCCAAAGTGCATATACCAAGTTCAACTTTGTCAATATTTGGTCTTTGATACCAAAATTATGAAGTGTGGAAGAGAGAATTTTAAACATCATTTTAATGGAAGGAGCCTTACTTTCACATTATTTACAAAAAAAAAAAAAAAATACAACATCTATTTATCATTCCCTTTCAAAATATAAGTTAAACAATCAACTTGTGGTCATCCTATAACAGAGTTTGATGCAAATAAGAAATGTCTTAAGTATTCAAAGAATTTGAGTCAATTTTATTACAATGAAAATAGCTTAGCATTGAAAATAGTTTGCCATAATTTTGGCTAATTAATTAAGAATATCAAATTGACATTATTTTCAAAGGTCAAAATTTTGTTTGTCAAAAATTGGTGCATAAGCAATACATTGCCATATAATAAATCACACAATAAAAGTGAATAATATATTAATTAAAACATTAGGTAAATTAAATATATGACGATTAAGCTAAATAAGTAAATTTGTCTGCAAGTGTAGGAATCATGAAATGCACAATTTGTATAGATTAATATAATTGAGTGTTTAGATGATTAACCATAATCTAAAAATTATGCTCACTAATATTATCTCTAATATTAACAAAGAAATACTTATAATCTTATGTAACCTTACAAGTGACACCATAAAATAAATTACTACTATGATGGATAACTAAATTTCATTATTTACTATTGAGTGTTATATTAATATTAAATATAAATTCACTAGTTAATTCAATTAGAGAATTTACACCAATATTAGAACAGGTAATAACACAACTAGAGTAATGGTGATAGATGGAAGATTATGTTAATAATGTGAGAGACAAATTAGTAACACAATTATATAAGTTGATTTCACTATGTAATAATGTAATAATAATTTATTTTAACACCACTAGTTAAATAACACAAAATATTTGCAATACTATGATGATTATTATAAGATGCTATTAAGATAGCTATTACTAGTTTGATTATATATATATATATATATATATATATATATATATATATATATATATATATAAACTAATGCTAACACAATAGCATATTAGTTCATCATCACAAATATATGAGAGCTTAGATAAATAAATAATTTTGCAATGAACATAAATTTAAAGCTATAAAGTAACTTGAGACATGATGATACTTATGTGATTTGGCCTTACAAATAAGCTACATCCACCCATGTCTCATGCCATAATAAGGATTCCATTAATTTACTTGCATCCATAAGCTCACTTCTTCACCTACATGCAAATGGAGAAATTAACACATGCTTAGTAATGCATGGAAGAATATATTTTTTATAAAATACTAAACAATTTGATGGTGATTAGGACTATCACCAATAAATAGAAAGTCAATATGATCTCAATACAAATACAAAACATACATAAAAAATGCAAAATATACACACAAATACAAATCGGAGAGATTGTTAATGATCATGAAAATTTCTTGTTTCACTTATATTGTTATATAAATCAAAATTATGTTTGGTTTGAGTTTTGTTAGTTGTGGCCCAAAGGTATTTTTCACTATTTTAAAAAATCGCTTGACATATTTTCCAAAATATAAAAAATAAAAAAACCTAACAAACATAAATCAAATATATTGAAAAAATTAAAAAAATTAAAATTGTGTGATAAAATTTGGGACCAGCAGATAAATAGATTTTTAGCTAAAAATATCTCATTTTGCTGATTGAACTATAAGCATCCACAGACTACTAAATGATTGAAAAGTCTTGTAATGCCAAATTGCTTATAAAATATTTAAGAAAAAAATTATAAAAATGTTTTTTACATAATTAAAATATTTATTTAATTTATAATCATTTCGTTATATTTTGATAGTAATGTTCATCATCTTTGAAACATTTAAAGTAAATCATATATTCAATCATGTGATAAATAACCTAAATTACTTACATGTATTTCTACATACAACTTAAATTGCATAAACCTAATACAAGAATAATGACTAAATAAATAATTGAACATAAAAAAAAAAAAAATATATATATAGAATAATGTCAATAAATATATATATATATATATATATATATATATATATATATATATATATATATATATATATATATATATATGTATCCTCATTCATTTGTTTAACTAAAAAACAAGATAACAAACAACCTAAACAAATAGATCTATATGTATCCCATTCATTTGAATGATGAAATATTACAAAACCACTTACATAGGACCAACTATGTCAACTACATCAGGTTCTTTTTTTTTTTTTGCTGCTCACTTACATTCGAAAGTCCCCTTACCATTTCCCAAATTTACATCAATGACACTACCACATTATCGATATGTTTGAGATACCTACAATAACATGAAAAAGCAGTGATAAAAGTATTACAAGAAAAATTGTTGTTTGAAGAAGTTGTGATGAATACATAAGTCTTTTATTTTATAATAGTCAATCACGCCACAAGTAGCCAAGTCAGGTTTGAAGACACAATTTTCTCATCACAAATTCCTCAAAACATAGTTAAAACTGAATCAAAACTTAGCTCCCCAAATGACACTTGATGTAAACCATATCACACTGCCACCATCATCTCAAATGGGGCCTAAGATGACTCATAGAATTTTATGTAAAGTGTGGTTTAACAACCATTTGATATATCATACAATGTTCAAAGCAAATCCATTTTGTATAATGACCACTCATAGAAACCTTTAATCAAGCCTACTATATATTCTTTAGATCTTATTATCAATCTAATGAGAAGTAAATTATTCTCCCGTTGTGAGAAACTTAGGCACTTTTTGAGATCTTTTTTATTTTTATTTTTATTTTATATTTTATCTTGTTTTGTTTTAAAATCATATTTGATATTAGTTTTTTAAAATATTTAAAATATCTAAAATTTATTTTAAAAATAAGAAATACTTTAAAAACACACTAATCATATTAAAAAAAATAACATTAAAAAAATAAAAAACACAACAAATTTGATCCCAAATGAGTTTCATGTCGCCGTAGTAAGAAGCTGACTATTCTTGTATTTTCTTTATTATGCTTGTCAATGGTTGTTTGATGGATCTATACAATGGAGACAGAGAATGATTAGACAGTCTGATCCGCCTTCCTAAGAAGAAAATTTTAAAATAAGTATTAAATAATTAATAATTATTATTTTAAGAATATATAAAAAAATTTTATTTTAGGTACAAGCCCATATGGTTAATCGCGCCCACCTCATCAGAAGCTTAGAGCTTAATTCAACTTATAAGCGAATCGCTTAACCGTTTTTTAATCAGCCACCCAATATACTTTTCCGCTATTATTTTTTTATGAGAAATGAGATGTATTTACAAGAGTTGTATTTTCCTAAAGTTTGTATATAAACTCAACTAGTCGCTATCATCAAATTTAAATTACTTCATGAAGTTGTTGTACTACTAAACAAATTATAAAAAAAATTTCATTCATATCTTTAGTAAACCCAGTTAAAATGAAAAAAATACAAAACTATAGAAATAGCCACAAATACACAATACAAATACATCTTTATATATTATCGATATGACAATGTCTATATGCTATCAGACTACCAAGTGTAGTGTGTAGGTGGTCAATGGACGATCATGTAGCTGATGAGAGACATCATGTGGTCCGATCCTAGCTTGCAACTTCGAATTTCCTGAGTATCCTAAAGATACCCAATCTTATGATGGTGCAACATCCATATGCTACCGACCGAGAGCTCTCTAAAAGTGGAAGGCCTGATCAAAGATAGTAGAGCACCCATGTCCGCCGCCTATGTAGTCGAGATGAATCAATGTATGTGACATATGCTCCGTGGACGTGTTGGAGCCTCAGTAGTCACTAATGTGGGTTCTCAATCGACAGTGCATATCTTCTCATATTTATTTATAGCCAACCGAAAGTCAGTCACCGGACATCCAAAGAAAGGCTGAAAAAATCCTCCGCAAAAAGATATGCTCCACCTATATGAAACAAATTTAAAATGTTACTATGAAAATCAGAGACGAGTAGCTAAGAAAATTTGTAGATTGTAGTACTATCTTAAAATATGCTCACGGGTCCGGGGTAGTATATGTCATCGGTGGGTCAATAGACACCTTAAGCAAGTACAATGAAGCCCATGACCTGAACCATAACATGTACTGCTGGAGGGCTTGTTGTACGTCAGCATAAGTGTCATCTACCATGACAATGTGATCTCTTCGAGCCTCCTAGGTAGCGATGTGTTGATGGTACTGAACCCAATCAGTATTAGCTTTCCTCGCCATCAACTCTTTTGAAGGATCCATCGACATCAATGCGTGGTACATTACTAAACCGATGAAAACTCGTCGAAGGTGCCACTCTACCCTCTTCTATCGATCGGGGAACACGTATATACCACTTGCCAAGGCAAATATCGACGAGCACTAATCATAATATCGTATGGATCGCAAGTCACTTTCATGTTTTAGCGGTTGTTACACAGAATATCGTATGGTAATATTCAGATAAAATATGTTTTAACATTTATGAGTTGTACTTGGCACAATACTAGTCCATCAAGCTCATCCCAAAAAATTTTGATATTACCAAATGGCATATATCGCACATACCGTTCATTCCACCTGAGTAAACCAATTTTTATATGCAAATCGTTACTTGCAACTCAGTATATTAAAATAATTAAAAAATAATTTAGTTTTTTGACCTGAAATCGATGCTCAGCCCATCAAGATCCTTAGGATAGGGGATATGTAATATTGGTCTCCCTATATGAAGTTGCTCCCAAGACCAGATGGAGCAATCAAGACAACCAAATGTATATTGGCCTCCTTGGTATGGTGACTCATGCAACTCCTCAGATAGTACCAACGAGCCACTATTGAGAATATGTGAATGTATCTAGATCTCCTAACAAGGGAAGGTACTGCAAGTGCACCTCTCACCCTGAAGTATCTGGAAGTAAGAAACTCATTAGAAGGAATAGCACATATGCTCATAAATGTCTGCTGAAGTCTGTATCTATGAGGTCTATGTAGGACTCCCAAAAAAATGTCTAGCGAAACCACCTAAGCGGCATACAGGTTTGAGCGTGTGCCTACCCCATCTGGAATGTAGAATGTTGGGTCGGGTCATGATATCTGATGCACATGTCATGCCCACCCGGTAGCTCATCAGCATTTGTGACTCGCGCTTCCCTCTCTCCAACGATCGGTCCTTGATGGTGGTCTATGTGCAATCCCAAGATCATTGCAACATCTTGCAATGTCATCATCCTATAGCGAGATGGAAAGTGTTGATGCAGGAGACCAACTCTCAACTAACGTTGTCAATAGGTGATGGTAAAGTCTAATGTATTGCGGCTAACATTAAATCCTCGGTCGCGGAGGCAGTATGAAAACGGGCGGGCCACTCCCACAAGTATAAGAAGTTGTGAAGTTGCCTTCAAAATAATACCATGCAATATAAAAAAATTCTTTGTCAAGCGGGTTGATCAATTAAAATAATTTAATAAAAAGAGCTTGAAAGTAAATTCATAGAATGGATCGCGGCCTGTTACCTTGATAAGGCTATGTTGGGATGGACCTTTGAAGGTTCAGGATCTGGTGCATCATCGGTCATCTCAGCATGCCTCCTCTACCGACGTCTAGTCGGCCTAGAAGGCTCCTCGACCATCGTACCTATGAAAAAAAAGAATAATGTTAGAAGACAGTAATATTAAAATTGTACAAAAATATGGAAGAAACATGAAAATCCCTAGAGTTTTTGTACATTGGTATTTTGCTACACTATCCATACTAACCTTCTACTAGTAGGGTTGTCGATGTAATGACCAATGTGATTTTAAAAAATTGTACATGAGTGCTCTGCGCTCTCATCCATTATGTTCTTATATCTACTTGATCATGGCAGTCTTACTTTAATAGTTGGTGACAAGGGTAAAGTCAGCTCTCGCATCAAAGTCGACCGTTATTTTGATCAAGCAGAACATGAAAGTTTGTGGAGTATGTATGCCCATACATTGCCATGGTGTAATACCTTGACATGTAAACCAAATGATTCAATCTCCAATGGACTAAAGCGAAAGTTCGCATGAAATTGTATGCCCATCCATTGTGTTCTTATACCTTGCTATGGAATGACCACATGGCAAGTGATAAATTAGTGTTGGAACAAATACATGAACTAATTGCTCCACTGGAAGCAACTCGAATGATCGACAACTCATGCCAGTGCACTTGCACTTCATTGGCATTAATATTGGTTGGTTGTGGATGAGTGCGGCCTCATGCTCGAATCTGCTAAGCACTTTTACGTGTTTTAGGAGAATGTCCTGTGTGGTCCGTTAGATCATTAAAATATTCGAATGCATTTGTCGTTATGGTACCATAATGCTTACCACCATCATGAACCAATGACCTCACACATCAATGCCTACCAACCACTAGTATGCGATTTAATTTTCTTTATGTCATGCATGGTTGAATATGTTAATGTCACCCCATGTAAGACATATCTTCGCATAGAAACAATAGTAACACCATGTATGCAAAAAATGAACCGAGTTAGGACCTTATTCTCGTGATTCAACTATAATGAAAGCAAAAATAATCCATTGCGGCATCAATAGTTGTGAACAATTATGATCTATCCTAGAGAAAGTTTTGTCAAGTAACATGACAAAATTAACCATATTGATGGTCCGATGCCCAAAATAATCTTAAAACAGGATTGATGATAAAATTTTGTAAAAGCTTGAAAAAGAAAGATAACAATCCAAGAGAGCTGAGCCTCAATGCCAAATATTTTCGATACTCTTACGCGACCCAAGCCTTCACACTTTAATATTAAATTTTGATACCATCTAATGATTCCCTTTTCAAGTCTATGAAATAACATTATGAAAGAACTAATGAACTTAAAATTGACAATGTCCAACATGATAGAACGCATGTGTATTGTATTTAAAGTTGACATCCTCCAAGCACCTCCCAACCTTGCTATTATATGTGATTGGCAAGATTGCTAGATTGTTATATTGTAATAAGAAAATTCTTTTGACCAAAGTGATGGTCTCAACATTACCAGTATATAATTTGATTAAACCAAGCTCCTTCATTTGAGAACACATACCATCATATTCACCAATTATATCATCCAAAACTTAAACTAGTAGATGGACCATTAAACAATCTTGATGCCAATCTTTTGGTTTGACATGCGCATATAGAAATACATGTATCCATTGTCATACAATGGATTGAATGATAATTTGACCAATTATGTTGTTATAAATTGATTACGGATAACTTCCAATATCGCTATCATGTGAGCAACTTAATTCACTAATGTTCATCAAACAAGATTAGACATTAATCGTTTTTCAATAAAGTTTGAATTCAGTCAACAAACTCATAATCCAGAAAATAAAAGATGTGGATATACCATAAATGAAGAAACAGAATTGAGGTATTTAAATTACTTGGAATGATAACCAGCTATTGACATAAAATTATGAGATGGAACATTGCTCAGATAAGTATATCAATTGTCGCATATTACATTTTTTTCTATGTATACATTCATCCAAACATAAAGATCGCAAACTTCATTATTAAAACAGAATGATCGTATGCAGAAAATGACATTATGCTAACATGAAGTTATGTCATAAAAAAACACTTTTTAAATATTTATACAATTCAGACATTTTACAATATAACATGGAATAAACCATCATCAACGTTGTTCGTCATAGAAAAGAATCGAAATAAGCTCATCTAATATATGCTCAAAGCTCCTATAGTGTTGAATGAACAAAAATTCAAAACTGATATTTCACTAATCTCAAAAATTATCTACTCAATTTGTAACGCATCCTAAAATAGTTTTCAAACTCATCACTCATTGAATTTATTGCATCACAAAAATTAACCCAATTTCTAATGCATCCTACAAAATAACTCATCAATCATCAAAAGCACCACAAAAATTCTAACAGAGAGAGAAGAACTTTGACCTTACTTGTTCTCTATATTCGAAGCACATGCACAATCACCAAAAATATCAGTTTGAAGTTCCAGGGAAATGGAATACTAGGGAAATCAAACTAATCAAAAGAAATCCTACAACTTCAAGAAATGTAATACTAGAAAAATTGAATATCACTTGCAAAAACCTCATCATTTTACACCACCCAGAAAAATTGGGGAAACCAAAATATACCATGGATGGTCGAAATGAGGAAGCTAAGGACTGGAGCCAAGAGTCCAACGTGGACAAAGCTGGAGCGGATTTGGGTGGAGCCAAAATCTAGACCGAAAAGCTTTGCATGGGACTCGCAGGGCCATTGTGGGGGTCGGAAAGAAAGTGCGTGTGGGGTCAACCGACCACATGCAATTTATTTATAGGATGATCCAATGTAATGGCTATTACCTAAAGCAGAATTATCACCGGCCAGCTTTGTCTTGATGGCATTGTGGTTGATGTGACCAATATCCTCCAGTAGGAGGAAAGAACACAATCACTGCAATGAAAGAAGAATTGATTTGATTAAATCAGTTAAATAAATATAGTGTTGTGTCGATGAAGCACGAGTTTGTTGATATTAATATGATAATGTAATAGCTCATTAATAATAACTCTTTAATGTTCAAAAAGTATCGAGAGTTTGTCTGCCAAGATACAAAAAATGTGGGAACGAATATGACTTTATAAACAAGTTTGCAATCTATAGAGAAAAGAAACAGAGGGCAACCTCATATTGGAAGTTGCAATGATTCACAATTCAAACAGGGTATTTTGCATATATATACAATTCTAATATATTTACATATTTTATTCCTAAATTTTAATATTTATATAAATAAAACTTAAATCTTTAATATTACACTAAAAACAACACCATTATTAATTTTTCAAAGTGAAATAAACTTTTTCATGCATAAGAAAATATTATGTTTGTTAATATCAATTTACAATAACTAATTGCTCGACTAATCTCACAATCGTCACTTTTGGTAACTAATCTTCTACCTATGACACCAAATTCAAGTTCATTATTGCTCTTTTCTGAGCAAATAATTAGACTTGTATTCTAATTAGCTCTTGTATCCAAATCCTCTATAATGGCTCTTCTTTAAAATATGGTAATGCAGTATATGAGAGCTATTTATACATTGAAAAAGTCAAATGAAAATTTTAAATGTATGTTTTGAATTAAAGCTAAAACTGTCTATATATCTTTCTCTTTATTAAAAAGATAAATAGAACCTTCAAAAGAATTAACATATGAAAAATATGTCTTAATTATAATGCAAAAGTGGCAAAATTAATTTATAAATTATTTCTAAGAATTTAATCCATTAAATAAGAAGCTTTATTTCAGCTCATAATTTATGGAGTTTCATGTTTCTATTTTAGATCTCCTCTTTCCTCAAGACGGACAAGCAATCTGACAGCTTTAAAGAGTACTTATATTATTTTCAAACTAATAGTATAAAAAAAAAATTTTGATGTTTAAAGCTTCTCTCTTCTGCATGAAATAACTAACGAGTTTTGATCATCATTTCCAGCTGAAATTTCTGAGGAAAAATGTCAAAAGTTAACTTAATCTCGACAGATTTTTCGGCAAAAACCCATTAATAAAGGGGGGGCCGACAAAACAGAGCCCCCCATTCCTCCATTTTTTTTCTCTTCCAGGCTTCCACTTTGGCAACAGTGAAAAATGGGTAGGGAATAAATACTGAAGCTTATAAAGTAATCAATTGGGAGCCACATAACTCTGGATTGGGGTATGTCTTAATCCCATTTGTTTATGTGTTGGAACTTTATGAAGATGTTTAAAATTCAAAATAATAGATATATTTAATGATAAATATGTATTATCTGAATTTTTATACATAATTTCAAATTTAAATGTTTATTATAATTTATTTATCATGTCTATTGAGGCTATTGTGCATTGTCCCTTGATCTATTGCTCCACGTGGAGAAAAGGAGGTGATAAATCTACATTCTTCATTTTTTATTGCTTTTTTCTTTGGAACAATTAGGATTTTGTTGACTTTCAAAATATCAAATATTGGAATCTTTTCTGGAAATCCCAATCGATTTTTCTATTTGGATTATTTATCCTCCATTCGGAATCTCTTGCAATAACCCCCACTGTCTTTTCTATTTGGATTAATGACATATCTTACTTGATTTAGGTTTGACACACAGTTTAATTAGATTTTATCGCTGTGAAAAGTCCCATTCACAATGGTTCAAAAACTACTAAAACAAACTGCTACCTAAGATTACAAATTTTAGTAGTGATTGACATACATAACATATAAGTATGAACTAAATATACTAAATATACCACTTATTGGTTACAATATTTTTACATGATGATAGGATCATATGATGATATTTTTAATAAATTATTCACAAATCTACTTATTGGTCCATTAAATGCTCTAAATTTTCCTTGATGAAATTTGTTTAGCTTTCCTAACTAGAAAATAATGCTGATGAGTGAGGAAATCCATTTTTTTAGGTTCTCTTTTATAGACTTTGTGGCTAGACAAACTATATGTGGGCTGGATTATTTGGCTCAATCACAGTCACTCTATTGTTAAGTGGCTTTTTAATCTCGAAGCGGTGTTATGTTTACGTCAGACATTTAATTTGGCTTAAGTTATCATTTTTTTCTCTTTCAGTAGACATTGGTCTATCTATTCTAGCTACGTTTTTTTCTTTTGAAAAAGATCGTGTGTGTGTATATATATATATATATATATATATATATATATATATATATATATATATATATATATATATATATATATATATATATATATGATATTTTTGTAATATATGCTCCTCATTGAATTTCATTGTAAGCATATTAAGGAAATGATGATTTCAGTTTCACATATCTTGAACATGAAAAGTTTATCATTACTATTAAAAGAGTTTTGAAAAATTACTAAGAATTTGATCAGTTATCTTCTTATCCCTACAACCTTCTTTTTTAAATATAATTTCTAACAATCAAATGATCACTTTAGAAAAGAGTATTCCTGAATATGGGCTCATCTTCTCAAGCCTATATAATTAATGGGCTAAATCAAGTTTATTTTTCAACATTTTTATTAAACTTGATTTTGTCACTCCAAGTGAACTTCTCATCCTAATGGAATCTTCACATTTATGATTTCATGTACTCCACTGGCACCTCTCTCTTTGAATTGATTCCTCTAATATTGAAACTTTTCCTTCTTAGTTAATGGAGACCAATCTTAAGGAGTTGTTCAATGATAATCTTGTTCATCTTCTACTTCTCTTCACGAGCATACAATAAACTTACAAGTTTCTCTATTATCATGGCTTGTAGATCCTTGGTCACTTTGATGATAGTTGTGATACTATCAAAACTCAAATCCAATAATTAAAAAAATCCTTTTTAATGATAGCTACATCTTCCATTCAATCAATTCTTTTTTGCTATTTTCCAATGATAATACTCTTGAAAAATAATCTAAGACCAATTAGCCTTCTTTAATATCTAAAACATCAAATTGATTTCTTAGGTTTGAAGTCGTATCATTTTAACCTTCTCTTCTTCTTTATAGGAGACTTGGAGCTTCTCCAAGGCTTGTTTGACTGAAGTATTGGTTGAGATCTTTTTTAAAATCATCATCATCTAAGGCTTGGTAAATGAGATAGAGAGACTTCTTATTTCTCTTTCATAAGTTTCTTAAGATATACTTTTGTATAGAGGATAGAGCTAACTCATGGCTTGGCTCTTCATTGCCTTTCTCCACAACCTCCCAAAACTCATGCACTCCAAGGAGTGTCTTTATCTTGATGCTCCAAGTATCATAATTGTTTATCTTGAGTATTTAGACTTGGAAGGACACTATGCCGTCATTCACTAGCAATGAACCTGACATTATTATTCTACTTTATTGAAATGAGAAAACATTTAGAAGTAGAAAAAGGCTGAAGATAGAAGAGAAATTTGAAGGAAGATGCTAGTAATTTTCATTTCTCATTTTTTCTTATTTGATACAAATTCAAGAACATCATTTCTATTTATACCAGTAGCCAATGCACACAATTGTGACATCACATTTTGATCCAATGGCTACAAATAGCTCTCTAGAATTTTCTACTTTTTATTACAAATGGCTATTGATATCTCTTCTGAACTCTTCTGATAGAACGCTCTAAATTACAATTCTATATTATTCTTATGAGCCACTCTAAAAAATGAGTATTCTTGAATATGGCCTCATGTCCTAAAACTTAAATAATTAATGAGCCTAAATCAAGTTTATTTTTCAACAAATTTATGTTAAAACTGCAAATGCAAACTCTATTATGAAAATATTGATGATGATAAGTTTCTCACACAAAGGATAAAGCACTCATTCGTGCCAAGAATCTACTAGTATCCTCTTCTCCTACTTCATGCAGTTGCTCATAGTGATGATGATAAGTTTCTCACACAAAGGATAAAGCACTCATTACATGCCAAGAACTATCTTTCTATTTCCATAACTCTTCTCCAACTTTGTTCTAAGTCTTCCAGCTCTATCAATTTCACCTTGCTTTCTCTCGGTTGCTTCGCCTTACTTTTGTGGGAGCTACCAACCTTTTCAAGAGCTCCACCGGTTCCATTAGAGCCTCAAGCTTGAAATCTTTTTCTAATGCATCTCCTTTCTCGCCAACATTGAATCTTCGTTCAATGGTTGATCAGGTTCTCTTAGGGCCAATTTTTATCTACTTAATCTCCTTGTACTATTCTCATTAGCATGCCACCGCCCCATGCTGCCACTGTTAACTCAAACTAATGTTCAATTTCCATTATTAAAATGTCATTTTCATGCCAACGGATTCTTCTTTTTAATCAAACTATTCTCTTCATATTGATCTCTTTATTTGTAAACTTTATGCATACATGCCTCTACTGCTTCATTTTTGAAACCTTCCTGAAGTAGATATGATTGAAATTTTTTTAATTCTGTTAGATTAAATGAAGAAAATTAGTTAAAAAAAATAATGGTGATTATAGAGATTTTTAAGTTTTGTTCCTACTATTAATTATTTGAGCTTGTGGTTGCTTTATGCTAATGATTAAGAAATCAGTATATATTATCTCTCATTACGACAATGACATCTTCTTCACTCAAGTGATTAAATAAATTGTGTTTTTTGTACCTTCTCCTTCACTATGTTGAGTGAGAGAGAGAGAGAGAGAGAGAGAGAGAGTCTATGGCATGTAATCTGTATCCTGTATAGGTAGAGAGAGTATGGCATGCAATATGTATCCTGTATAGGCAAATTAAGATGCTCCATTAAATAATTATCGAAGATCGTGAGATGTTATACGTTATTAGTTAGTAAGAATATAAATGTTTTAAGTGCTTGTAGTGATTTTTTTTAAGGTTGTGATATGAAAATCATAGAATTGTGCTTTGATTTGATATTAATAGTTGGTGCATATAAATATTATTGAAATAATTTACTTAAATAATTTTGATATTTGATGAATAACATTAAAATAAACAATTAAGTTTACATTTTGTAATCAAAGCTAAAAATTCATTAATATAAAAGTTGGTACAAAAAGTCCAAAGCTTTAAGAATGAAATCCTAAAAGAGTGTCAATTCCATAAAGATAATGGAGTGGAGTGAAAATAAAATAATTATTACAATAACAATTTGAAGGAGCAAAGACAGAATACGAATGTGGATAATCTATGATTCAAGATGAAGTTAGAATAGAAAATCATAGAGTCAGTATTATAATTCTTAATTTTGATCATCTTCCTACAACAGAATTTAAATTCATAAGCTTCATAAAATAGATTCTCATTCTTTACCATGCACATCTTCATTTATAAACTTCAGTGTCGATCTCCATTGTATCATCTTGGGAAGGATGTGACACATAACAAGTACAATCTAGGTCCATAAGCATTAAGCTCCAATTCATCAAAATCTCCTCCCAAGAGCCTCGATCATAAATCTTTGTGCTCGATCGTTGAGCGGGTGAATGGCAGCACTAGTGGAGAGCATACGTGATGACAGGGTGCTCAACATGGGAGATGGCTACAGGCTTCAGGAGGGGGGCAACAAAGTTGCATCATGTTCATAACTATTCCATATAGGACAACAATTAAAGTCACATGAGAAAATTACTTCAAGTATATTATTATTATTATTATTATTATTATTATTATTATTATTATTATTATTATTATTATTATTACACTAGAAAATAAGCTTGAAATTTATACTTTTTTAAGCTTATATCCTCAAGTTCACAAATTACACCAAACAACATCGTATAACATAAGCTTGAGTTAAATTGCTTAAGATGGCAACTCACCCAACATAAGGTCTAACTTACCGGTACAAAATAAATTCGATTGGTTCATGGTTAAATTGCTTTGGGAACAAGTTTGTTATGGATTAGTGGCTTTTACTAGGGAAAATAAAAAATACTGAAGATGAAGGATGGGTGCAGGTGGGTTTCATTTTGTATATAAGTTGATAGGAGGACTTCATATTTGTTGTTTTGGAGGTAGGCGATTGATTAGATGGATTGTTGTAAGTAGTGCATCAAACCAAAATTGATGATGTAGATTTTCAATGAGTAAAAGAGAATGAGTGGCTTTAATTAAGTGTCGATGCATGCGCTTTGTTGTTCTATTTTGCTCGAGGGTGTAAAAATAGCTAAATTAGTGAGTGATCCCATTGATTTAGTGACTGATCCAATTTTGCATCATATTATATGATGAATTCCATTAATTATTCCATCTAATATCTCGAAATTAAATATCTACAAATACCAATGTAGCATAGCTAATCGTGTAATACAATATGGTCCTTAGTATGATATTTTAATATTATGTTAATATGACAATTTTAAAAATTTTGGCATAATACACCAAGTCATATTGTTTTCCTTTCTAAGACCTAAATAGAGGAAATGGGTGAAAATAAAGAGATTTTTAAATTTATTGAGAGAAGAATTTTATATAGGAAAACTCTTGTTAGATTAAAATGTGCATTACAAGTTATCTAATTTCTTTATTATCCTTATGATCCTCTGAGCTGAAAATATAGTTATCTTGAGAGCTATGATTTTGTATTGGTGTGAGATTATTTGATCTAAAATTATTCATTGAAAACTAAGTTCACTAAATGAAAGGCTAGACTACCAATTTTTTTACTTGATGGGAAGACAATGTGTAAGATTTATCCATTATCTACTAAAGGGGTGTCTCCACCATACTACAAAAAACAATAAAATCTTGTTTATATGGCATGATAGGATAAGGAATTAGTGTCAAATCATGATTAATCCATATGTATTTCTTACTTTTACTTCTTCATACAACTACTTTTTATTATTTTAATTTGTATACTTTAGCCACATTATGATGTGATAAGGCTACATTTGAGATAGTTATAATTATCTGAAAAAACAGTAGAGGAGTTGCTGCAAATGAAATAGCTATGTGAAGAAACTACGGTGGGTATTCAAATTTTTCTCCACCAAACACACCCTAAAGCTATTATGACCACTCTAATGGTTGATTAAATAGTGATTATGTGATAAATTAGATCATCCTTGTTTTCATTAAATAGATTATGAGAAAAGTAGAAAAAATAACTTGTATTCTTATTTTAGAGTATTTTTGCACATTTAAACCTTGAAAGAAAATTTTTATTTTATGTTGCTTATTAATTTTAATCTTAAACAAAGAAAATAATTTTTTTTTTAAAAATTAACTTTAAATTTAGATTTACTATATTCATCAAATCCAAAGTCTAAAAATCATATAGAAATCAATACACCATCAAATGATGGTGCTCCTTTCCTATGATGAGGAGTATACTCTTATTTGTTTGTCCTAACAAAAAAAATGTATTTTTCATTACAATTATATTTGTGGACATAATAGGACTAAAGTGATGTAGTTATGAAAACATACCAAAGTTTGCCATAAAAAAAAACAATTTCCTTGAGTTTTATGATGGTGGTTAAAAATAAGAATGCATATGAAACAAAGTAATCGTAAAACATGAAATATCATAAATAAAAGTTTACAAAACATATTAGATCATCAAAAAGATGGTTTCATGCACTCAAACAATTTAAAATAAAAAAGCAATGCACTTGTAATTCAAAGATAACACATAAATAAGTAAATTTCAAGTCATATTTTTAAATCAAAAAATGCACAATTTGTATAGACCAATATAAATGAGTGTTTGGATGATTAACCACAATCTAAAAAATTATGCTCACTAATATTATCTCTAATATTAACAAATTAATGCTTATAATCTTATGTAATCTTACAAGTGACACCATAAAAATAAATTATTACTAAGATGGAAAAATAAATTTCATGATTTGCTATTGAGTGCTCGATTAATATTAAACTTAAATTCATCAATATTAGAACAAGTAATAACACAACTAGATAATAGTGATAGATGGAAGATTATGTTAATAATGTGAGAGAAAAACTATTAATACAATTATATAAGTTGATTTCACTATGTAATAATGTAATAAAAATTTATTCTAACACCACTGGTTAAATAACACAAAATATTAGCAATACTATGATGACTATTATAAGATGATGCTAAGATAGCTTTTACAAATTTGCAAAATATATAAATAAACTAATGCTAACACAATAGCATATTAGTTCATCACCACAAATATATGAGAGCTTAAATAAATAAATAATTTTGCAATGAACATAAACTTAAATCTATAAAGTAATTTAAGACATGATGACACTTATGTCTCATGCCTAAATAAGGATTCCATTAATTTTTTTGCATCCATAAGCTCACTTCTTCACCTACAAGCAAATATAGAAATTTGTTGATTGAACTATAAGCATCCACAAACTACTAAATGATTGAAAAGTCTTGTAATGCTAAATGGTTTATAAAATATTTTAATAAAATAATTTATAATAATGTTATTTACAGAATTAAAATATTTATTTAATTTATGATATTTTAGTTTTATTTTGATAATAATGTTCATCATCTTTGAAACATTTAGGGTAGATCATATATTCAATCATGCCATAAATAACCTATAAATTACTCTACATGTATTTCTGTAACATACAGAACTTAAAATGCAAAGGAAAAAAAATAAACCTAACACAAGAATAATGGAAAAGGGACAATAAATAAATAATTGAACATCCATTAAAAGAAAATTTTAGATAAAAATATCATCAAGCTATTTGTTTAACAAAAAATAAATTCAAGATAACAAACAAAATAAACAAATAGATCTGTATGGATCCCCGTTCATTTATGAATGATGAAATATTACAAAGCCACTCACATAGGACCAAATATGTCAACTACAACAGGTTTTTTTTTTCCAGCTCACTTGCATTGAGAAAGCCCCCTTACCATTACCCAAAATTACATCAATAACACTACTACATTAAGAGTTTGTTTGAGATAGCTCCTGAAAGTGTTGCAAAAATAAAAAGATAAATAAAACTAATAATAATAATTATTTTTTGAAGAAGCTGCAATGAATATATTATTATTTTTTATTTTATAAAAATTAGATCATTAATTTAAGACCGCCACCGTAAATTACCAGATCAGGTGGAAAAATACATATTTTTTATCACAGATTCCTCAAAACACTATTAAAACACAATCAGAATGTAGCACCCCAAATGATATTTCGGAAGAGTGTAAACCACACCTCACCACCACCATCGTCTCAAATGGGATCTAAGATGACTCAAAGAAATTTGTGTGAACTGTGATTTAACAACCATTTAACAAATCCATTTCGTATAATGGCCATTCATAGAAACCTTTAGCCAAGCCTACTATATATTCTTCAGATCTTATAATCAATCTAAAGAGAAGTAAATTATTCCCATAATGTGAGAAACTTAGGGACTATCTAAGATCATTTTTATTTTTTGTTTTATGTTATTATCTTGTTTTGTTTTAAAATAATGTTTGATGGTAATAGTTATTTTTTAAAAAAATACTCAAAACATTAAAATTATTTTAAGTATTTTAAAAATAATATTATTTATTTTTGAAAATAAAAAAATACTTTAAAAACATACTAAACAAATATATATTTAAAAAATAAAAATCACAAAACAAAATTGATTCCAAACAGGCTCTTATAGTTCAGCATGCTGAGTTTCATGTCGCCGTAGTGCGAAGCCGACTATTCTTGCATCTTCTTTTCTATGCTTGCCAATGGTTGTATGATGGATCTATAATGTGGAGGCACAGAAATGGTTAGACGAGTCTGCTATATCCTTCGGCTGTCTGGCAATTAGCATGCATTCAGCCATAGGGCAGTTTGTCTTGATGGCATTGCGGTTGATGTGAGACCTGCAAGCGGCGTATCCCTCCTGAAATTAAGCAGGGAGGAAAGAACACAATCACTAAAATGAAAGAAGAATTGATTTGATTAAATCGATCGAACGGATATAGTGATGCAAAGCTTTCGTCGTGTCGACGAAGCACGAACTTGATGATATTAATATGATAATGTGATAACTCTTTAATAATAACTTTTAACGTTCAAAAAGTATCGAGAGTTTTTCTGTCAAAATACAAAAATGCGGAAATAAATATGACTTTATAAACTAGTTTGCAATCTATAGAGAAAAAAAGAAATAGAGGGCAAGATCATATTGTAAGTTGCAATGATTCACAATTCAAACTCGAGACAATTACATACATACAATACAATTCTAATATATTTACATATCTTAAACCTAAAGATTAATGTTAATATAAATAAAATTTGAATCTTTAATATTACACCAAAGACACCACCATCATTAACTTTTCAAAGTGAAATGAACCTTTTCATGCATAAGAAAAATGTTGTATTTGTAACTATCAAACTTTACGTGTTAGATATGTAAATTCATATAAGAATTGTGTGGTATATAAGTCAATCATTCTACAAACATTTGGTCCTTAAATGCACTTGTCGTTAACTACTACAACTATACAAAACATTTTGAATATAAGATGAGTGAGTTTTTTTTTCCATCTTTCCAATGGTGAATTAGTTAAGACAAGATCAAAAGGTCAACTATTAATAACTCTAGATATCGTGCTTTTGGAATTTGGATAAAACAATTGCCTGACATTGGGCTCATTTGAGATCTCTTAAGTTATAAATCATGCTAATTAAAGTAGATGAAAGATCATATGGGAGTTTAAAAGAAAACTTTTTGATAAAAGGAAATGATTCAAAAGAAGATTAATAATGCTTGTGGAACTATGCAGGGAGTAGAAAATAAATTTGCCTATACCTTCTGCAATGCGCTTAGAATTGCAGTAATAGGAGGAGAGTTGATTTTTGCCCGACTAGCTATCTAAATACAAAGCCATAAGTTAATAGAAATATGTAAGAAAATATAACATAAAAAAGTAGCGCATTTACATAGCACACAATTCTTATATATTTATATATTAAGCATAAATATTAATATTTGCATAAACACCACCTAAATTTTAATATTACATCAAAAAATACCATCATTGACTATTTAAAGTGAAATGCACAAATTCAAGTACAGAAAAAGTACTATATTTGCAAATATGAAAGGTGTTAGATAGGTAAATGCATATGAATTGTGTGTTATGTATGTAAATCTTCCAAAATAAGTAATTAGTGATAAGTGAAAATTAGAAAGAACCTCATCCAGTTTAATATATCCAGAAGACAATTGAGGATTAATTTCCTCAATCATCCGATTCAAGATGCTTTCCAAATCAAAATGTTTTCGAGACAAGCCCAACCCCATTCCTTAGCTAATTCCAACATTTTGGAAACATATGCGGTGTTGTGAAGAGGCCCAATCCATAAGGGTCGATATAATCACCAAATGGGAAACCCAAATGTATAAACCCTAAAATTTCATGTAGTATATAAAATCTAGTTTCGAACCTTCTATTTTTTGTTTGTTGTTAAACATATGTATATCAAGAGAAAACTTTGAGATTTTGGAGGAAACATTGAAGTTATAGCTATAGCATACAATTTTGGTGGAACAAAAGCTGAATGTTCTAATTTGAATTTTATTATAAAGATGAGTGAGGTTTAATAATGCTCAATAATTAGTTAATGAGGTTATCAGTAATATCATTTGGAGAAACAGGACCCGCATTCATTTTAAGTATGGGCTCAACAAATAAAAGTTGCATCGTGCAAAATGTAGATAAGCTTGTAAAGTCCCTCAACACACCATGCTATTAGCCTCCTATCACCACTTAGGATCCTTCCAGTAAAATTGTTTTGTGCTCAACTATACAACAACAATAACAAGCCTTTTTCGCACTGTGGGGTCGGCAACATGAATCCTTCTTCTCCATTGTGCCCTATTAAGTGTCAAATTCTCATTTAATTCGAATAAAACAATATCATTTTTTATACTTTTTAACAAAATATTTTTACGTCTACCTCTACTTTTCTTAATATAGGCCGAATCTAATACATCTAATAGATTATCATACAGCCACATTTTATGTGTCCAAACCATCTAAGTCAACTCTCTCTAATCTTATCTGCCATTGAAGCTAACTCCAAAATAAAGTCGCACTACTTGAACAAAAATGATTTAAATGAACTTCTCCATCAGTGTGTCCTCAATATTCATGTGAACCTTTGATTCCATCGTCTATAATGACTGTTGGAACAAATATTAATGAGTGATTTGCAAGATTTTATGCATGTCATCTCATTAAGATTTACCCTCTAGATCCTTATGATCACATCAATTGTTTACCAATTCTATTTTAAAAAAATATTATAAACATCAACAGCAAAAAAAATCTTATCTCAATTGCATAAAGTCAGATTTAAAATACTTCATCACCATTAATTACTATTAGGAGCTACATAATGTACCAACTTCATTTTTTTTCTTGCAAAACTCAATTTCTAGTCAAGTTGCCTATGATTTATCATTCTTCTTTCCAAATTCGTCTACATTAATTTAACCAAAACATGTTGCATTAGAACATCTTTTGCCATGATGCCTATGTCCAAACTACAAAGAACTATTTTCAGCTAGTTTATCTTCAACTTGTGTTACTGTTGTCATCCCCTTGATATAATCCTTTCTCATTCTGCTTTTCCAATTATTAGCCCACATTTGTATTAATCTATTTATATTTGTTTAAAACTCCAGTTGGGTTAGAGTAATTCATTTGGTTCTGACACTCAAAATCATATACCACATCAGTCTTAACTATTGTTCTATAAAATTTATAATGAAAATCACCATGATACTCTATTATTATACAGAAGCATCATCATTTAACCATCAAAACTTAACAATAGAAGTTATGTCATCATGCATACCTTCAATTAATAAACTGAAGATATTTAAAACTATCATGAAAAGTAATCCTATGATTTTTTTAAAATAATGAATGATAATTATCAATTTTATGACTATTGAATTGCATATCATAAATTCAATCTTTATTCTACTAATCAAAAGTCTATTATCTTCTATTTTTCATATTAAAAAAAAGTCCCTCATATCAAAATCATATCTTTCTCTTCAATTTTGCTTGTGTATAGCTTCAAAGAAGAAATTTTGTGGTTCCACTTGAAGAGAGAATCACACAAAGGAAAGAGAGAGAATCTCAAGAGCAAAGAGAGATCATGAGGCAAGAGAATAGGAATATGTGAATTCTAGTGACAAGATATGTCAATTGGAGAGAAAAAAAGGGGATCAACGAAGGTACTATCTAATTAACATTTAAAACTAGACTATTCAAAAGAATATTTTTCCTAATTTAAATCAAAATAAGCTACCAAAATAAATATGTATTGAAATTCAAGAATCAGTTCAATATAGGTTCAATCTAGCCTTGGGCTAACCATGAGTTGAGATTCAACTCCATATGCTGTATCAAATATGGTGCTAACCATCCCTCAAGATGTGTCTAAGATATCTTAGCACGTCACAGTAGTTGGGCTTCAAAAATTTGCCACCGACCTATCGACAATTTATTGTTTGAATTGAAGAGAGTATGATTGATGTGTCTGTGTAATTTTCAGAAGGCAGATGGAATAGTAGATAAGAAACTACCCAGAGATTTCATCCTCATTTGGTAAGGACTTTAGATCCGTTCAGGTTTCTATAGCAAAGCCCTAGTTAAGTTAATTATCCCACTCAATAAGTGAGAGAGAACTTTGATTAAGGCTAGTATTAGATCGCTAATGCATAGCATATAGTAGCATCATATGGACTTTTGAAAATTTTGATTATGAAATTTGTCATTTGAGCTTATATCAGATGGTTGGGAGAATGATGAGCGTGCTAGATCCCATGGTTTCATATCCGTCGCCATGGTCCCTAGTCTACTTAGTCAAAGGAGGTAATCCACCCAGCCTGACAGAAGGATCCTTATCAGCAACACATGGGTTACGTCGTCCAAGAAAATCTTGTAGACCTGGGGTAGTGTTTGTCTAAGGAGACAGTCTTAAGTCTACCTTAGCTGACAGAAGGCTGTTTGTCCTATCAAGTATACCCTATGATTCACAACTCAAAGGATAGAGCCATTGAGGAGCATACGGGCTAAGGTCGTGATCGTAATATAATGGAGCCTGACTAGCCAAATCACCCAATCAGAGGACTCTAGTCATAACTGCTTCATCTGTGGAGCTTTCGGCTAGTTAGAGGACACGCCCACGCCCCTTACTAGCGAGATTGATTAAGAGTGAACATAGTAGAACACTTAATTTGACATTGGCTCTTCGTGAGCTAGAGTTTTCTTAGTTTGTCACCCCTGATAAACATTTGTGTAAGGTGGATAGATTGAGTTTTGATTTAATCTTTTAATGATAGAATTTTATTTAAGCAGTTTCAGATTGCTCATTAAAAATTGATTAATTAGAATATGTTTAAGAGCTTTAGATCATGTCAACTCTGCTTAGCTGCTAATAGAGGATTATGTCTACTATCACCTGACAAAATTAGGCTCTCAAATATTTCACTATTTTGAATCACTAATTGTAGGTTTTTAGGTTTTGTTAACCTGGACTCAGTCCTAAGACTAAACCAGGAAGCAACCCATCCAGTAACCTCAGACACTTGAATTTAAGCATTCATCATAGTGTCGGGCCCATGTAGGTGTATAGTAATTTTAGTTAATTTTATGTTTGAATTATGAGATTGATTTCATATTTTCATTTAATTCCAATTTTATCCCACGCAGCCTTTTCAGACATCAAAATTTGCACTTGAAATCGCTATGTCTGATAAATGCATGTATTTATAACTTAGCTAATTTCATCTAATTAATGAAATCATTGATTTTGAAAATCATAATTAAGATGAAATTCCTTGATTTTTTATTGAAGGAAGCCTTATAATTTTTATAGATTTTGATATTTTCGTCACTTGTACAAAGAGTTGCGATTAAAAGAAGGCATTTTGAAGCTATAGGTTTAAAGGATAATTTAATTTGTTATTTTAAGAAAAAGATTTACTCCTCGAAGTAATTCTCATTTCCCCCTCTTTTTATTCAAACTCTCCTACATTCATTTTCTCCCCCTTATTTGTTTTACTTTTGTGTTTGTTGTATGCTATTTTTCCTCCCCCTTTTGTTGTTTGGAGTTTTTAATTTGAATTTTAACTTTAGGTTTCATTGCTTGACATTCTTAAGTTGATTCCTTTACTTTTCATTTTTTTCTAAGTCCGAATTTTGACAAAATTTGGCACCTCTGATCATCCCCGTAGGCTACATCGGGGTATTTGCTTATTCGCCACGCTCTTCTTCAAGTGTGTCTGTGACACCACTGGTTTTTCCTCTGGCGACCCTCTGAGCACGCAGAGGCCTTGCACAGAAAAGACATACAATATATTCATCCCCCACTCACCTTTCTAGAAACTAGACAAAATTTGATTTCGCCTAGGGGATCGACATCTAATGAGGCTTACTGATACACCCTCTTCATCATAGCGGTATCTAACACCACAACCTATTTTTTTATCTCGTGCTTTCTAATAACGAGGTATTCAAACAAGAAAACACAAGATATATATATATATATATATATATATATATATATATATATATATCCATTCACATATCATGCATGTTCTGACAAATTTTTTCAGCGCGCTGCAATGCTCTGCAAGGGAACAAGGTTGAGTATGCAATTGGGAATGTAAGGCAAAGAGTGCGATCTGAACCAAAAAAATTCAATTTGATGATGTTCTTCCCCGATTTGTGGCGAAGCAAAAATTGGATGGGTTATGCAAGAAATGCGACGTCGGAAATCGAAATAAGAATTCACCTCTTGATGATGTTCTTCCCGCTTTAAGGTTTGGCGAAGCTAAGGGAAAGCGAAAAAATGAAGAATAATTCGCCTCGTGACGATGTTCTATCCCCGATTGTGGCGAAGCGAAAATGGGAAGGCTAAAGCAAGGAGTGCGACGCCGGAAATCGAAAGAAGAATTTGCCTCTTAACGATATTCTTCCTCGGTTTGTGGCGAAGTGAAAATGAGAAGGCTAAAGCGATGAGTGCGACGCCAAAAATTTCTTCGTGTGGCAATCATCATGCATTCTGCCATGGGGCAATTTGTCTTGATGGCATTGCGGTTGATGTGAGACCTGAGCGCATATCCCTCCCAAAATTAAGCGGGGAGGAAAGAACACAATCAACGCAATGAAAGAAGAATTGATCTCATTAAATCACCAAATCGATGTAGTGTCATGTCGAAGCAACGAGTTTGATGATATTAATATGATAATGTAATAGCTCTTTAATAATAACTCTTTAACATTCAAAAAGTATCGAGAGTTTCTCTGCCAAGATAAAAAATTGCGGGAACGAATATGACTTTATAAACAAGTTTGCAATCTATAGAGAGAAAAGAAACAGAGGCCAACCTCATATTGGAAGTTGCAATGATTCACAATTCAAACACGGGCATTTGCGTATATCATACAATTCTTATATATTTACATTTCTTAATCCTAAATTTTGATATTTATATAAATAAAACTTAAATCTTTAATATTACACCAAAAACAACACCCTCATTAATTTTCAAAGTGAAATAAACTTTTTCATGCATAAGAAAAATGTTCTGTTTGTAAATATCAATCCACAATAACTAATTGCTCCACTAATCTTACAATGGTTACTCTTGGTAACTAATCTCCTACCTACGACACCAAATTCAAGTTCATTATCGCTCTTTTCTAAGCAAATAATTAGACTTTATTCTAATTAGCTCTTGTATCCAAATCCTCTATAATGACACTTCTTTAAATTATGGTAATGTAGTATATGAGCGGTATTTATACATAAAAAAGTCAAATGAAAATTTTAAATGTATGTTTTGAATTAATACGATAAACGCCAGCTAAAACTGTCTATATATGTTTCTCTTTACTAATAAGATAAATAGAACCTTCAAAAGAATTAACATATGAAAAATATGTCTTAATTATAAAGCAAAAGCGGCAAAATTAATTTATAAATTATTTCTAAGAATTTAATCCATTAAATAAGAAGCTTTATTTCAGCTCGTAATTTATGGAGTTTTCGCTTCAGTGTTTCTATTTTAGATCTCCTCTTTCCTCAAGAGCCCGAAGGAAAAAGCAATTTGTCTGTCCGATAGCTTTAGAGTGCTTATTATTTTCAAACTAATAGTATAAAAAAAATTGATGTTTAAAGCTTCTCTTTCTACATGAAATAACTATGAGTTTCCAACGGATTTTCGATCACAAAATTTCCAGAAATTTCGAGGAAAAAATAAGAAGTTAATCACTGATTTTTCGCAAAAAAACCATTAATAAAGGGGGGACCGACAAAACAGAGCCCCCCATTCCTCCATTTTTTTTCTCTTCCGGGCTTCCTCTTGGCAACAGTGAAAATGGGTAAATACAAGCTTATAAAGAAATCTTGGGAGCCACATAACTCTGGATTGGGGTATGTCCGAATCCCATTTGTTTATGTGCTGGAACTTTATGAAGATGTTTACAACAACAACAACAACAACAACAAGCCTTAATCCCACTAGGTGGTGGCTTGAATCCTTCGCCTCCATTGTGTCCTATTATGTGTCAAATTCTCATTTAATTCGAGTATACTAAGATCATTTTTTATACATCTTAACCAAGTCTTTTAGGTCTACCTCTACCTTTCTTAATATAAGGAAAATCTAATGCATCTACTATTTTAACCTAATCGTCATCGGACGACCGACGCTTTATGTGGCCAAACCATCTAAGGCGACTCTCCCTAATCTTATCTATCACTGGAGCTACTCCAACTTTTTCCGAACATACTCATTTTGCATTCTATCTCTAAGGGTAAAGCCACTCATCCACCTGAGCATCCTCATCTCTGTAACACTTAACTTACTCTTATGTTTCTCTTTTATTGGCCAACATTCTGCACCATAAGTCATTGCAGGTCTTACCACCATCTTATAAAATTTTCCCTTAAGTTTAAGTGGAACTTTTCTATCACATAATAGGCCGATGCATTCCTCCACTTCAACCATCCAACTTGAATTCTACTAATAATATCTCATCTATTTCACCATCATTTTGAACAATAGAGCCTAAATATCTAAATCGCCACTCTTATTAATGACTTGATCACCTAAAGTCACAACACTACCACTAAAATTTCTACAACTAAAATTACACTCCATATATTCGCTTTTAGATGCTTAAACGAAAACCTTTAGACTCTAAAGTTGACCTCCATAATTCAAGTTTCTTGGACTCCCTCTCTAGTCTTATCAACAAGAAGAATGTCATCGAAAAAAAGCATACAGGGTACATCTTCTTGTAAATGCCTCGTAAGAACATCCATAACTAAAGTAAAAGATAAGGGCTTAATGTTGATCCTTGATGTAATCCAACTGAAATAGGAAAATAGTTTGTCAATCCTCCTTGTGTTTGGACACAAGTGATAGTATACATATCCTTAATGACTTGAATATAACCAATATTAACTTTTTTTGTTCTAGAACTCTCCAAAGAACATCTCTTGAGACTTTATCATAAGCTTTCTCTAAATCAATAAATATCATATGTAGATCCTTTTATTTTCTCTATGCTTCTCCATCAAACCTCTTAACAAATGTATAGCATCCATAGTAGATCTACCGGCATGAAACCAAATTGATTGTGAGAAACTTCAGTATCACATCGTAATCTATGCTCACTCTCTCCCATAATTTTAATGTATGGCACATTAACTTAATTCCTCTATAATTTGCACAATCTTGTGCATCACCTTTATTCTTAAATATTGGAACCAACAAACTCTTTCTCCACTCATCTCGCATCTTTTAGTCTTTAAAATAACATTAAAAGATTTGTAAGCCAAGAAATTCCTTGATCTCCTAAACATTTCCACACTTCTATTGGAATATTATCCGTCCTTGCTTTTCCACATTTCATTTTCTTTAATGCTTCATTAACTTGATTTACTAATCTGACGATAAAATGAAATTCTCTATTTTGTTTAGGTATTAAGGTTGCTAAAATCAATCGTACTTTCAGATCCTTCATTGAAAAGTTTATTAAAATACCTCATCCACCTATTTTCAATATCTTTTCTAAGAAAAGCACTTTATTATTTTCATCCTTACTCCTCACTTGAACTATGTCTTTACTTCTCCTATCTCTTTGGTTGGCTAACTTATACATACATCTTTCACCTTCTTTGGTATCTAATCTATTGTATAAATCACTAAAAGCTAAATTTTTTTGCATCATATATTGCTTTCTTAGAATCTCTACAGCCATTTTATATCTTTCCCAATTCTCCGAAGTTTTACATCTAAACCAAGTTTTATAACAATGCTTCTTATTTCTTATCTTTTCTACACTCGACTCCACCACCAACTATTCTTATTAAAAGAAGCTTTTCCTTTTGATTCGCCAAGCACAATTTTAGCAACTTGTTTAATAGCACTTGATACTTTTTCCCACATAACGTTAGCTTCCTTATGAACATCCCAAACTTTAATTTCTTGTAGCTTGCTCTTAAAATATTTTTATTTGTGTTCTTTAAGTGTCCCCATCTAATCCTAGGACAATAATTAAGTTTATTTTTCTCTTACAACCTTTCATCTTAAAATCTAAAACTAATAGTCGATGTTGGGTACTTAAAATTTCACTTGGAATAATCTTTACAATCTAAACGATCTATTTTTCTTATCAAAAAATAATCAATGTTTTTACTAGATCCATTTTTATAAGTAATAATATGTTCATCTCTTTTCTTAAATAAAGTATTAGCAACTAGAAAATCATAAGTTAAGGCAAAATCTAATATAGTCCTACCTTCTTCATTAGTCACTCCAAATCCATAACCACCATGAATACTTTTAAAATCTTCTACCACTCTACCAACATGTCCATTTAAATCTCCCCGAATAAATACTTTTTTCTTCAAGAGGTATCTTTTGTATTAATCCCTCTAATTCATTCCAAAATTTTTCTTTTGAACTTACCTCCAAACCTACTTGAGGAGCATAAACACTTATAACATTGATAATCTTAGTATCAACAATAATCTTTAAAGCTATAATTCTATCTCCACATCTATTAATACTTATAACATTATCCTTCAAACTTTTATCTATAATCACACCTACACCATTTCTAGTTCGACTTTTACGAATACCAAAGTTTAAAACCTAAACTATCAATCTCCTTAGCCTTCTCCCCAACCCATTTAGTTTCTTGAACACATAAAATATTTATCTTTCTATGAACCATAATATCTATTAATTCCATTAATTTACCTGTAAGAGTACCTATATTCCAAGATCCTAACCTAATTCTAGTTTCATGGACTAACTTCTTTGCCCGCATCAGTCCATAATGTGGGAACCCTTGCTTATTTAACATCTGTGCCGATGCAAATTTTCTAGTATTTTTTTCATCATATCAAGCGCCGCTTCTGGGGACCTAGCATTAACACAATGATTTAAAGGATTCATGTCATTATTTCACAAATTTTACTGTCGATTACCTAACAACCTCCACTTTTGCATCCGGACTTGGGACCGATGGTAGTGTTTAAAATTCAAAATAATAGATATATTTAATGATAAATATGTATTATCTGAATTTTTATACATAATTTCAAATTTAAATGTTTATTGTAATTTATTTATCATGTCTATTGGAGGCTATTGTAAATTGTATTGTCCCTTGATCTATTGCTCCAAGAGAAAAGGAGGTGCGTGATTCAAATCTACATTCCTCATTTTTATTGCTTTTTTCTTTGGAACAATTAGGGATTTTGTTGACTTTCAAAAAATCAAATATTGGAAACTTTTGTGGAAATCCCAATCGATTTTTTATCCTCCATTTGGAATCTCTTGCAATAACCCCGTCTGGCTTTTCTATTTAGATTACTAGCATATCTTACTTAATTTAAGTTTGACACACAATTTAATAGTTATTTTTGTGTTTAATTAATTTTTATATTTTCTTTAACCTTTTATTTTGGTGGTTATGTTTTTGGCTTAGTTTGTTTGGTTTTCACATAAATTTTCTAGCCTTAGTTTCTCTATATCACTTATATAAGAACTTTTTTCTAGATTTGTGCAAATTTATTTATTTTCATTTTTAAATTGTTAGGTGCATGTGTTGATTGACATCAATTTACCTTGAAAAACATAATACAAAAAAATTCATTTTTTATTCAAACTTATCGTATAAGGTCTATGGACCATGTAAACTAACAACCCTTAGTATATTTGTCGTTGAATATCTAGAACACCTTTTGAGAATTATATTTCTAATCATGTAATTGTTACAAAATATTAATTAATAAAGATTGAAATGATTTGAATATATGTAATAAATGAAAATATATATATATACATATATTAAATTATTATAGAAAATTTATAAAAAAAATGATTAAGTGAGAAATATATGGTTAGAATTCTATAATATAATTTACACAAGATATTTATCATCTTATACTTAACTAGAAAAAATACAATTGATATAAATGATAATGATAATGAGGTCTAATATTTAACAGAATAAGTATTATATGCTATATATATATATATATATATATATATATATATATATATATATATATATATATATATATATATATATATATATATATATATATCCCAAATTAATTATAAAGATTTCAGTTTCATTTAGTATGATTGCGCATGACACATTTAAGATTTCCATGATGAAAGAACAAAGGTTGTTTGGATGTAGGTTTTTGTAATTTGGATGACTTTCCTATGGTTTTGTTATCCCCTCCCTAAAAATTGATGACTACACATAGAACATCAATTTCTCATAAAGGAATATGTATCAAAGTTAGATCTGATTATTTTTATCTCATTACTTTTCTCAGATCACCGCAACTATAGGTGAAAGTAGCAGCGACAGCTTCACTTGATTTGTCAGACTTGAAGAGGATATGCATTCTTAAAGTCAGAGATGTACTAGTTTATTTAAAAAAAAAATGTGGGCATAGTATCATTCCCCCAAAAGTTAACTTATGGTATGTAATTTTTTGTGCTATAATTTTCTATTTTAATTGTACTCATCTAATGGTTAATAATTAATTTTGTTGTTAATAATAGGGAGGCACTAATCATTCTTATGAAGATTGATACTTTGGGAGGAGATAAATAGATTTTCTTTTGAGTTGTATGAGTTGTATTGGTCTTCTTTTGATATCATTATTGGTCTTTTGTGTAAACATATATTGTTTTAAAATAAGTAATATATACATTTTTTTGTAAGTTGTCTTGAAACTATTTGGATTGAATAAATATTGTACTATTTTTCTGTCTTGCTTTCACATTATATATTTTGTTCACACATTGCATGATCCTAGTTTGAAAAATCTTACTTTATATTGTAAATCTTCTAGTTTTGATTTCTTTTTTGTTTTCATCCAACACATTATTCTTAATTGCTATATGTTCTTAAATAAATTTGTTTGCTTATCCAATTAAAATGTTATAATATCTTTTAAGTATATTTTCTTTACATATTAGTTACATTTGAGCATATTTTTAAGATCTACATATTGACATTTACTATTCAATTAATCCTTTCTCTATAATAAGTTTTTGAAATATGATAAGTGTTCCAACTATTCGTAGTTATTTAAGCATAGGTTTTTAAAGTATCCTAAAGTTGATGTGGTTTAATATTATGTTGATTATAAAGGTTTGTAAACAGGTTTTATGTTAATGTCACTTTTAAAATAAAAATCTTCCAGAATTGTGGCAACTTTAACCACTACAATGCTGATAGAATTATGGCGGTTTAAACCACTGCTATACATAATGCTGCTAAAAGCTATCTCAACATTTCTAAAATTGCTATGAAAAGTCTTTACAAAGGAAAGCAAATACAACTATTTTGCAGTGGTTTTTAAATCGGTGCAATACTCTTTGTAGCGGTTATTACCACTGTGAAATGTACTTGTTACCACTACAAAAGCCTATTTTTCCTTTACTTTCTCATATAAGTTTTGATCTGAAAATGAAAGATTCTTTTAAGTTTTGAACATTATATCGAATGTTTACAAGCTACAAAATTAGACACTTAGGCACTTATGTCATATTGATCCTTGATTTTATAGTCATTATTAAATCTATAATTTATATAAAGCATGAATCTATTACTCACACTTCTTAATTTATATAGCATATGAATATTCACAATGAACAATCATGGATGTACAATAGGTTGTATTTGTGTTGAAAAAGATTAACTAATGAATTCATGAATGGTGTTGAGCACTTTGCACATAATATTCCAACTTATTATTTATCTTTCCGAATTAAAATTTTGATATCCATGCGCAAGGTACAAGAATCAAACCTACTTAAGATCAGATGAAGTCATATTAGACTTATATTGTAGGAGGTTCCACCCAAATTATTGATTTTGAACATCACATGATGAATATGAGCCACATATTAATAATGACATTATACCTCAATGAGTTATGCACCTTTAACTGAATATGATTATGGATGATATGATGAAATGATCTTTAATGCTATAGAAATTGATTTTGTAGAAGTAATTGAAAAGGAACCCCCAAACAAAGAAACTCAAAAAATTTTGTGAGCTAATAAATGTAGCATAGACAACAATCATCTGGGAAGATTGTACAAACCAATATGAACTATCTATGGTTATAAGAATGCTAAGCATCAAAACTAAATAAAATATATCATGTGAACCAATTTATAGGGCTAGAAAAAATACTAAGCCATAAGAGAACTTAGTTCTAGAGGATTTATACAAAATAAAAAAAATGGTGTCAAAATTAGATTTGAGTTTAAAAAAATGATTGTTGTGTTAATAGTCATATGCTATCTTACAAAGATGTTATAATGGACGTTGAATGCAAATTCTATGATGCACTTAAATTTAAGCCATAGAGTTGAAAATAACACAAACAAAATGTTATTTTCTACAAACAATTACTTGCAACTTATTCCAAGCTAAATATATGAGATGGCACCATGAAAGAGTAAGTGAATCAAGCATCTTAAGTTATCCTTCAGATAGAGAACCAGAAGCATTTCAATCATACTTATTCTAACTTTGCAACTAAGCCACATTACATCAGGCTTGATTTATGTGCTAATGGTTTCATGTCGTATAGTCAATCTATATCACCTTATTCAAGGAAATCAATGATAGTTACACCTTGTAATCTACTACTAGAGATATGCATGACCACACCATTTATGTTTCTCACTCTAATTATTTTTGAACAACATAACTCTAAAGAAAAAATTAATGTTTCCCAGCCTTTGATTAAAATGCTGAAAATCTTATGGTATATCAAGATATATTTCACATGAAGGCAATGATTATGTGGGCTATCAATGACTTTCTGCATATGAAATATTATCAAGATGGAGCACTATTAGAAAGTTTGTTTGTCTATAGTATATGTATTTATCAATAAATAGATTTATCAATAAATGGATTTATCAATAAATGGATTTATCAAAGGCATTTACTCTAAAAAATTAGTAGATATAATTCTAGTTTGATTGACATTGTATACCCTACCTACTAATCACCATTTAAAAAAAAAAGGATACATTCATCAAAATAAAGTTAAAAAGTATATGGGGATGACTTATGGCATATTATTATTTTAATTCCAATAATAATTGATTCTCTAATATTGTATGACACTCAAATTTGGAGAAACAGAACAACAACTCATTTTAAGTATAGCTCAACAAATAAAAGTTGCATTTCATCTCAAGATTGTGAGGAATATGTAGAGAAGAATATGTAGAGAAGTTTGTAAAATTGTGTTGTTTTAAACTATGCCAGACAAAATGAAGTTGCACTACTCAAACAAAAATGGTTTAAATGAAAAAAAATTATTAATGAATGATTAGATGACTTATCATATTAAATCTCTTAAAAACACCACCACATTGAGAATTTTATTAAAGTCAACATACCATTCCATTTCAACATGGACAACTAATCGCCAAGTTCAAATTTGGCAAGTTTGAGAATGTCCACATTGGTTGCAGCAGCCTATGAAACCATTGTTACAGTCATGAAAAGAACAATGGTTGATATGATATGAACATGAATGAATACAAACTTGATAAAGTAAAAGTAAAAAAAAAAGCAACCTTCATTAATTAAGATTTCCACCAAAAACTTGTAGCATTACACTGAATATAGGACCATGATAGGAGTCATAAGAGAAGAGCAGCGAAACAAGAAAGTCTGATGCAGTAGCTTTGTAAACCAACTTCATTTAAATATGACATAGGGCGAACAAGATGAACGTTGGTTAATGCAAAGCAGCCAGATACAAGAGTCCAGCAATTACCAATAATAATTTAGGAGTCAAAAAAGATAAAGAACATAAAAATCAAATTTTCTTAGTATGTTTGAGAACATATTCAGCCATTTTCATCATATACAAGTTTAAATTAGGATTTTGTAGTTATTTTGGTAAAATTTTTCAAATCAATTAAACTTGTTGAAAATACTCGACAGAGTCATTGCCCATATAATTGGTGGCAAGAGAAACAAGTTCGAATTTTTCATTCTATATTTGGTCCAAAAAAGATAGTTAAGTTTTATAGTGTATTTTGGAGGTCCCAAATGTGAATCACAGAAAAAACCTCTTTACAAATGTAATAATAAAGTTAAATACATCAACCCTTCTCTAGACCATACATTAACAAGTGCCCCTTACACTGGATACACTACTTTTATATTTGCAAGATTTGATGCGTGCATGTCATCTCATTAAGCTTTACCCTCTAGCCCCTTATGACCACATTAATAGTTCGCCTATACTACTTTAAGAAAATATATAAGATAACCTCATCCACAACAAAATAAATGTTATCCCAACTACATGGGGCCAACTCCATCACAATTAACTACCATTAGAAGCTACCTAACTTACCACCTTTATTTTTATTTTTTCTCAAGACAACTTCTAACCAAGGAATCTATGATTTATCATTCTTCTTTCCTAAGTCTTCTACATTTGTTTCACCATCTTACCTTATTAGAACATCTTCTGCCATAATGCATATCCCCAAACTATAGCACAAAGATGCATATGTATATGTGTATGTATATATATGTATTGAAATACAAGAATCATTTCAATATAAGTAATAAAATCTATTAAAATAAATACATATTGAAATACAAGAATCATTTCAATATAGGTTTAGTCTAGACTTGAGCCACTCGTGAGCCTATATTTTTGTCCATGCATTTCATCAATTATGGGAAAAATGAACTTATGATTGAAGAGTAAAAATTGTGGTATCGTTCAAGTAAATATGATGCAACCTTTCATCAATTCTTCATGTCTGGTCCAAGAGTTTTCCATAGTTATTTGATTCATCAAATGAATAAAATGTGCTTAAGAAATATCATTAGTTATTTCCATGGTAATGATCTATTTCATAGTGGCAAATTGTATTGGAATGGCAGATTGAAGAGTAAAGACAACAGAGTTGTATAAGTAGAAACTCTACCAACATAAAGACCACTTGTATATACAAAGTAGCTTGAAGGTGCTTTGATATGTTATTATATCTTTAATGTTAAGCACGTGATTAAAATTAAATTATTGAGATACATAAATTAAATGAACAATTAAAACAATTACTAAAGAAACTTCAAAGGGATAGAAGGTCTTACATGAAGTATTTTAAATATATATAGTGGTGGAAATTTTTATACTTTAATTCTACCAATTACAATTTTTCATTCATCAACTTCTTGATTTCTTGCATAAACATCCTAACTTTATATTTGTAGTTTATATCAACATGAATTTTAGGTGAATACTTAATAAAGATGCATTAGATTGAAAATATGATATATGTTGGAGTAATGATATAAGATCTATAGATTTTCTATGATACATCCATAAAAACTTTAGAAGAAATTTTTTAGTATGACTATGCACATAATTATTGGAAGTAACCTCTGTAGCTAGAAGCATCAAATCTTTCAAACAATCAACATTCGTCTAAATAGATTACCAAAACTCTAGTTGAACATTTTTGGTTCAACAATTTGTTAGTGGATGAAAAACAAAAGATAATAGCTTCCATAAAGTTCTACAAATTGGCCAACAAAATGTGCAATGCAATAAAAAATAATGGAACTTGATAATTCAAACAATCTAACTAATCTGATCGATCATATTCTTCCCTTAATATATCTCATATCTCATTCTACCCTTATACTTGCATAAGGCCTAGGTTTTTTGCATACTTTCCTTGATATAGTTTCTCATACATATGTTATTTTTGACTTGTTAATATTCCAAATTTGTTAAAATTGACAAAATTTTAATAATTATAATGATGTATTCTTATTGATTTCTTTCAATTTGTTCAAAAATTATATTATTTTATTGATTCCAATTCTTGTATTTACTATTTGATTTAAAGAAAGCAAGTTATTACCTAATTAGTGGTGTGTGATATACAAACACTAAGTTTCCTTATGATTTATATACAAAAGTTCTTAATCTGCTTTCACCTAATGCCCAATTCTACTTTCATTAGGAAATCCAAAACCTAAATCATATTGAATCCAAGGCTCTAGAGATCTTAAATTCATGGAAAACAATTATATTACCTTTGTAGAAAGAGAAGAGGGTGTCAGACTAGTTTTTTTTTATTCATTCAATGATGTAAATAAGGACTTCATTAAAAATAAGGAAGGTAAATCTAAAAACATAAGCATATTTTAAAATATGCATTTGCTCTTAAACATAAGTTTATTCAAGCTTTAAACAACTAATCTCTTCACACTATGAAAGAAATTAAGGAGTTGTTTGGTTGCCTGACATTTAGAGTGTAAAGTAAACCCAATGGAGAGAATCTAACTTTAAGTGTTTGGTATAAAAGTAAAATTTCAATGCATTTGTAGTGTATTTGAAATATAATATCAAACTTAGGTGTATATATCTAAATGCATAACAATTGTGTGGAATGTATTTATATGTTCCTTAAATATATAAGAAAAAAAACTTAATGACATATCGATTAATTAGATCTTGTTAAATTATACTAACGATTATGAACTTCAAAGACCTCCCAATTAAATGCAATTTCTTTTTTTTTCACACATAAAGTTGCTACAAGAAAAATCGTAATTTTCTATAACATAATTCTTTTACTAGAAAATGTTTCATTATTTCAAATCAATTGTAATTTTACACTACATCAAACCAAAAAATGAGTTCTACTATGTTTATAATGTTTTAAGTACAATCTTCTAATTCAAGCAATCAAACGACCCCTTTGTATCAAATCAATCTCATCTTTTTTTTTAAATTTAATATTTCAACATTTCACAATAAACATTAAAAAAACCACCCAAAACTACATCAAACCTAATAAGAATTAATCTAGATAATGTAATATTTTCTTAAATTATTTTTTTTGAAATATTTATAAACATATCACATAATTCTTATGCATTTTCATAACTCTTGTGCTTATTTATTAGCTAAAAATGGATATTATAGAAGTAAATTTGTGGAATATTTTCAAGATAATATCCCCAAATTTGTTTGGTCTTGCCAATTTAGATAAGTTTGGTTTCCCTTATTTCATGAAACTTAAAATATAATTTGGCTCTCTTTAGACCTTCTTGAGAGCTATGTTTATGACCTATTATCTATTGATTTGCAAATTTCCTAATCATGCCCTTAAAATGATCTCAAAGCTTTTTTATGAATGGTTGGATCTTGACTATTGATACCATCAATTTTTGGGATTATAGTTACTGTAAACATTTTTAGTTTATATATTTGCATATCTTTGTTGCTACAACTCAACATTCGATCCACATTCTATTTTGGAGCTCCTCCTCATATTGTGTTCTTATGGTTATGGATGGTGATGTTTTGTTTCATTTTTGAGAAGTAGAAATTTGTAACTGGAGACTAATTTTTGGTTTAGATGCCCTTCTTATTTGAAGTTGGTGACTTTCCAAGCATTGTGTTCTCCCTTCTATTGGAAATACTTAATTTAAACTGATGTTAAACTTTTTTTTATTAAAACTGGAATCTCATTAAAGAAAGAAAATGATACAAAGATAACAACCATAAAAACTCAAAAAGATGAAGATCCAATCCCACCAAATCTAAAATTTTTGATATACTGGAGAATGGTGTACATCAAAGCCTAAAAGGGATTGGGTCCAACTACGAAAGAAATACAGAGATACAATAGTAGGATAAAAGGATTTTTTTTGAGCAAGAATGATCTTCTTTCCATGAATTAGTCCCTTTCAATGAAGATTTTCGATAACATCCAAGTCTTATATATCTCTTGAATTTTAAACATTTTTATGGCATCCCAACAAGAGAATGATTTTCTTTCCATAACCTGGTCCCCTTCAATGTAAAAGTATCTATCATCCAAGTCTTATGTATGCCTTGACTTTTTGGCCAACTCTTCATTGTATCATATTATCCCCCAGAAAATAAGGGCATTAAAAATAAATATAGTGAAGAAGCCATGCAAAAAGTAATTTAAGAAAATTGAGTTCAATATTAGAGTGACATAACAGAATAGAGGGATTTTTAAAGTGTGAACACCTCTGGATTTGATCCTGATTAGTTTTGATAAGGTCCAGACACTCAACATTCTTGGTAAATAAATTATAAAGACTAGAAGAAGTAATTTTATCAAGATATCACAACATGTTAAGTGAAAATAAATGAAAACTAAAATTTTCATGCGAACCCAAAGAGGTAAACATATGAGTACAAGAATGGTAGCTTTCCTGAAGGTGATCAACCAGTATTTTCATAGGATAGCTTGATAATTGCATAAATGACACAAGATAACACATTACTCGAATTGAAATATCAAAGGGTTCAGGCTCAATTTTCACAAAAATCAAATATTTCAAGTGTAGCACCAATTAAATCAACTAGTTCTAATAAAAGGGAGAACACAATCCTTGGAAAGTCACCAACTTTAAATAAGAGGGAATCTAAACCAAAAATTAATCTCCAGTTACAAATTTCCCTTTCTCAAAAAATGAAATAGAAACATCATTGTCATCCTAACCCATAAGAACACATTATGAGGAGGAGCTCCAAAATAGACCGTGGACTGAATGTTGAGTTGTAGCAACAAAGATATGCAAATATATAAACTTGAAAATTGTTTAGAGCAACTACACGCCCAAAATTTGATGGCATCAACAGTCAAGATCCAACCATCACCAATAAATGTGAAATAAAAAGCGTTGAGATTGTTTTAAGGGACATGATTAAGAAACGGTGTAAATTAATAGATAAGCAGGTCATAAACATAAAAAAGCTCCCAACAGTAAGGTCTAAAGTGAGCCGACATATTTTTAAGTTTTCTGAAATAAGTGAAATAAGACTTATCCAAATTGACAAGATCACGCAAATCCTTAGAGATATTATCATGAAAATATTCTACAATTTTACTTCTACAACATTCATTTTTAGCTAACCAATCAACACAAGTTACCCTCTCTCCAAATATGAGATATAGTAAAATTTAGGCTCTTTAACAAGCCTCTAATCTTTCTCAAAATTTTAAATATTTCAATATTTTTATCATCATTAGAATGAATAAAATGAAGAAGAGACATGGCATCGACTTCAATCCAGATATTATGAATATTAAGAGTATGGCAAAGCTAAAGAGCATAATTTAAGGCAGAAAGCTCAATATAAATAACCAAGGGTATCTGAAGAGGACCTGAGAAAGAAACTATATTTTTTCCAAACTAGTCTCTAATAAGACCACCACAACTTGTCCTATGATTAAAAATAGAACCATCAATAATGTTTTTATATAAGTTTTCTTGAGGTTTAACCCAATACTGGATTTTAGGAGAATGGACAAAGGTATTATCATTGAGAGAAATATCAAATTGCTCAACTAGGAAGTAATAACCTTTAAAATTTGTATGATTGATAAGATTAGAATTAAACAATTCTTTAATCTTATCATTCATTTTAGCAATAATACGAAGGCAATTCATAGGTATGTTATTGTGTTTAGCATCATTTTGATCCATCCAAATAAATCAAAGGATACAAAGAGGTAGAATAACACTAATGTGCCCCTTGCCACCAGATTTAATAGTAGTAAACCGAATCTCCATAAAATCTTTTATGGAATTAGTTCTCCAAATAATGTTAAGATCAAATAAAGCACCAGCCCAAGCCTAAACACGAATAGAAATTGGTCCCATTAAGAAGATATGTTTTATAGTTTCATATGCAAAACAACATTGACATTTAGAAGTAATAACTATGCCTTTCCTCCTGAGTTCATTATCAACAGGGATATAGCCATTTAAAATTCTCCAACATAAGATGGAGATAGATGTGGGAATTGAATTGTGCCATATATAAGGGAAAATAGGTGAAGTATCCTATTTAGTTCTAATGTTATACCAGACTTATTTACAAGAAAATAGACTAGATGTAAAGAATGTACAAAAAGGAAGATTTTTGGCTATTGGGACAAGAGAAATCTCGATAATTTCATTAACCAGATCCCTAACGATCACATTTTTAAGAGCCAAGCTATTCCAACCATTCTAATTAAAAAAATATTGACCTTAGTAGAAGATAAAGGAAAAGTGTTAAAATATGAGTCTAAAGAGGCCCATCCAATCCAATTATCTTGCCAAAAGAAAATAGATCCTTCACTAAGGCCCCATTGAATTTATTTCTCTCCTACCCATTTAGCTTTACATAGTCATCTCCAAATAGGGGAGTCGCCTTTTTTAGAAAAACAACAAGAAGGGTGTTTATTTTGGCAATATTTTTCTCTCGTAAATTATGCCCAAAGATTATGTCCAATTCTGAAAGCCCACCAAAGTTTAATAGAGAAATCTTGAGAAAGGTCTTTCATAGATTTGCAACCTAGGCAACCTTCTACGAAAGGGCCACAACAGTCACTCCAAGTGGCCCAATGGATCTTCTTAGAGTCATTAGCGGACCCCCAAAAAATTTTGTATAAAAATTTTTCAATAGGATTACACACAAACATCATTTGTTTGATGGATTGAAACAAAGTAGATAGGAAGAGAGCATAGAACACTTTTAATAAGAGTTAACCGACTACCGAAAGAGAGAAGCTTAAATTCCCAAGAAGAAATTCAGTTTTAAATTCATTGAATTATATCATCATACAAATAAGATTATTTTTTCCTTTATAAAGAGGAACCCTCACGTATTTAAAAGGTAGAGGCTGGTGTTTAAATCTTATCAATATTTTCAATTAATTCAATCTATTATCACGGATAGAAGAAGGGACAATAAAAGAACTTTTCTCTTTGATGATAATTACACCACTATTTTATTGAAACATAGCAAAAAAGTTCTTAATCATTTTAATAGCATGAGTAGCCCCATTCATGAAAATTATGCTATTCCCCATAATGCTCAAAATTGGAGAAATATTTAAGCTATTTTATTTCTTTGGAAAATTTTGATAGAAAAATCTTGATAGTGTGAATGGTGAGGGATTTAGTGGGATATAATGCTAGAAATTTTAAAACTAGTCTAGAATATATTTGTTTAAGCCGATGTGAAAGATCACTATAAGAAATGAGTTTTAAGAAATGTAAGTGGTTGGAAATATTTATGAATGACTAGCTTGTATGGTAAAGTTTATGGAGTTTTTGTGAGTATGAGTGCTAGAGAGTAGAGAATAAAATTTGGTCATAATTTTGACTAGCTTAACTAAGGGCTTCCGATGGGATTATAGGGTAAATGTAAGATTTGGGTTAGTTGGTGGCTACACTATGAGGATAGCAATGAAGAGAAAAGACAGCTTGTTAGTCATTTATAATGGAGAAGTTTCAATCACTCATTTTAATACTTCCTTCATGGCATGGTTAACAATACATATATTTATATAAGAAATAAAATATAAAAAATTAAATTTATATTTTATATTTAATGAATAAAAAAATAATGAAAAATTAATAATACGTTTAAAAATTATAGTTAAATAATTTCAAACAAGTGCTTGTTAATAGTTAAATTTCACTAAAATGCTAAAAAATAGTTATATAAGAATGAAATTATTTTTTAGTATCACTTTGATTTATTTAATATAAAGTATTTAGATTTTATATAGCTAAGAATAATATATATATATATATATATATATATGATAAAAATAAATAAATAAATAACTATATATAAAATTCAAACAAGTGCTTGTTAATAGTTAAATTTCACTAAAATGCTTAAATAATAGTAATGAATAATGCCGATTTTAATTGAAATCTACAAAATTAATAATTGTAGCAAGTAAATATATATTTAAATCATTAACATCAACTATAAAACTAACTAAGCTAAATTAGAACCTGATTTAGAACATAAATGAATAAATTTGAACAATATAATACAGTTATATTCACACACAGCTTTAATAAATGATATTCTAATAAAATAATTTAAATTATAAAACTATCATAATTTAGGAAATACATGTAAATAGTGTAAAATTTTAAATATATAAATTATATAAATCGAAATTATTTTACAAATATCACTTATGCTTATCATACATTTTTTTAATTTTATTTTCAACAAATCAAAGTGATTTATTTTGTGTATTGGTAACTTGAAATAATTTCTTAATTTGGTGTGAATTATTCAAATATGATACTAAAAATATAAAAAAATAGTAAATAAGTTTGTTTTGTTCAAAAGAAAAAGAAGATCGGTTCTTTTTGAAATAAATAAATCATATATATATATATATATATATATATATATATATATATATATATATATATATATATATATATATATATATATATATATATATATATATATATATATATATATATATATATATATATATATATATATATATATATAATATTTGATGATAATTATTATTTTAAAAATACTATAAATATCTAAAAAAACTGTTTTAAGTGAGTTTAAAAAAATATTCTCTATTTTTAAAAATAAAATATAAAAATACTTTAATATATGTTTTTAAAATATCATAAAAATAAAAATAATTCAATTTAAAATTATTATAGAAAGTTATCACATCAATTTCTGGGTGAAAAAATAAATGGTAATTCCAATAAGATGAACCAAACAATTGAACTTGATCGTTTGATACTGAAGGGCCATTTCATTGCTCCAAATTAAAATATTCAACTTAAAAATTATAAAATTTTCAAGATGAATTTTTGTTTTGACGTAGTAAAAATTACAATTGATTTGAAATGAAGGCTCATTTTCAAAGTTCCATTTTCTTTCTTTTAAATACATTTTATGACTCAGTCTAGTCAAAAATAAAATGACAAACAAGCTTCAAAGACTGAGACAAAGTTTTATTTTTCCGAAGATTGATTTTGTAGAAAGCTTCACTGTTATCTCGTGAGAGCTAGAGAGAGAGAGGGAGATTGAGAGAGAGAAAGAGGGAGAGAAGAGAAAAGGGAAATACCTTGAATCTAAACTGTGTATTGCTTTTACATGCACGCCAACCGATTACAGTATATGGGGTTTCCTTATATAGAGCTGGAGTATACAAGAGGTTGCTGTAGCAGAGAGGAAGAGACAAGGTGGTTGCTGGAGAGAGAGAATCTGCATGGAGTTTGTTGTAACGGCTTGCACGTGGCTGGAGAGAGGGAATCTGCGTGAGTTTGTTGTAACGGCTTGCACGTGGCTGGAGAGAGGGAATCTGCGTGAGTTTGTTGTAACAGCTTGCACGTGGTTGTTAGGGAGAGGCATCTGCTAACCGTTTGCATGTGTATTCCGTTTTGCTGTTTGAGCGTGAAGGAGGAGAATGGTTTGTTGTGATGGAGGAGAAGGACTATAACCATATCAGCGTCCCTCAGCCGAATGGTCCAAGGTTTGGACCGTGAGGTTGGTGCGTAGGTGGATGAAGCGGCGGGTTGGTAGCGGCTTAGTTAGGATATCAGCTATTTGATCTTCGGTTGAGATGTGATGGATCTATTTTGGCGATGTGATCCGGATGAAGTGATAGTCAATCTCTATGTGTTTTGTTCTGCGTGGAGGATGGGATTTGTTGCATTACCATTGCGAGGTGTTGTCGCAAAGATAGTGGTGTAGCTTGAGCCGTTGGAATTCGAGTTCAATGCTGTTTACCAGATTATTTCTGTGGCGCCTAGAGCTCGATATTCTCGTGGAGGAACGTGCTAATGTTTTCAACTTTCCATGATATGAGAGGAGCCAAGGAAGACACCGTGGTGGAGCGCCTCTGTTGGTCTCACCCCAGTCGAGTATGCAAGGTTGAGATCTCCTTGTGTAATGGTAGACCATGCTCGGATGTGCCTTTTAGGTAGTAGGACCCGCTTGAGGATTGAGAATGTGTTGTGAGCTGGTTGCATATGTTGGCATAGGTGATTGACCAGAGCTATGTCCCAAGGTGGTGAGATATTGGAGTGATCCCACATGCCTCATCTGGAGGGATCGAGGTCGCCACAGACTGAGGTGAGTCGGACTGCTGGAGATAGGTGTCTTTTGCGCTTGGTCATGCCATGGTCGCTCGTGAGGCGAAATGTAATGGCTTGGGTGAGAAGAAGTTTGGTGTTATATGAATTCTAGGAAGGTGGAGACGAGGCCCGATCTTTAGATTGACTACGATTGGAGGTGTTGGAGGATGGAGGAAATGGTTTGAGGATCGGAGCCGGTGATGAGTATGTCCACACAAAAGAAGGAGGTATGCTGTTGTTGGGATGTAAGTAGGAAGAGGCGTTTAGACTGGTGGTGAAGTGGCGCTTGAGGTGCTAGTGGAGTACCATTGCCGAGGGGATTGCTTTAGTCCATAGATTGCTTTGCGGAGTAGGCACACATGATTTGGGAGTTGATTGTCAGAAAAACCTGGTGGTTGAGTCATGTAGATTGTGTCCTGGAGGGAGCCGTGGAGAAAGGCGTTGGAAACGTCTAGCTGAACCGCCAAATGATGGAGTGCACAGTAGTAGTTAACAGGCATTTTACACTGAAAGTTTCAAATAGTGAACCCCATATTCTTGCTTGAAGCCTTGTGCTACTAGACGCCAGAAGCGCTATGGATCCGGAGTGGTGTTTGATCTTGTATGTCCATTTGCAACCTATGATGGTGGTGGACTAATGTCCAAGTTGCTTGTTGTTGAAGTGCTAGAAATTCTTGACATGGCTTTCCTCCATTCAAAGATGGTTTACACTTGGGTATAAGGTGTGGGTTCGTGGTGGTATGAAAGAGATCGAGGATAACTTTAGGTTTCCAGTGACCTGTTTGAAGTCTAGTTTTCATTGGGTGAGTTGGTGGTGGAGCTGGGGGTGTGATGTCCGGTTCAGCTGGTTGTGGGTTTGGAGACTCTTCGGTTGTTTGAGTAGTGGTGGATGATTTGGTTGGTTGGTGTGTTGAGTGTTGCTTGGGGCAAGGATGAGGGATGGGTGTTAGGAGTAGTGGTGGTGTGAGTGGTGGTTTGGGTTGTACTGTAGGTTTGGATGAGTATATGAAATGTGTTCGGAATGTGACGCTGCGGATATCGTGACCATGGTAGCGGGGTTGTAGCATTTGTAGCCTTTGTAGGTTTGAGAGTAGCCGAGGAAAATGCAGAGAGGTGCTTTAGGGGAGAGTTTATTGGTGTTTTTGGGGTGATGGAGAGGGAAGCAGGTTGAGCCGAATACTTTGAGGTGAGAATAGTTGGGGACTTTCTTGTAGAGTTCTTGATGGGGTGAGCGAAGGTTGAGTGTTTTTGTAGGTAGACGGTTGATGAGGTGTAGGTGAGAGCGTCATCGTCGGATGGAAGGTTAGCTGTGTGGAGTAGGGTTCGTGTCAGTTCAATGATGTGTCGGTGTTTCCTTTCGGCCACACCGTTTTGTTCGGGTGTATAGGGGCAACTGCGTTGATGAGTAATGCCATGGTTGATAAGATAAGTATGAAATATATTGGATAGAAATTCACCTCAAATGAGTGTTTTAATTGATTTGGAGAAGTGTGTCTGCACTATTTTATGTAGTTGTTGAAATTTGGAGGCTACTTCAGATTTGTGGGTTAGAGGAAACATCCAAATAGAGTAATCATCAATGAAAATAACGTAATATTTGTAGCCTTGTATTGAAGTAGTTGGTGATGGTCCCCATACATCAGAGTGAATTAGATCGAATGGATGTTTAGCTTTACTATTGGATTTTGGAAAGACAAGTTTATGATACGACGACAGAGATGAGGTTGGTTAGCTAAGGTGCTTGTTTTGTAGTGAGATGAGTCGGAGCGTGTCTTTGTATGGATGACCGAGCCGTTGATGCCATAGGTTGGAGGATGTTCGGTCTGAATGGAGTGCTTGAATTGCGGTGGTGTTGGGGAGGGAGTAGAGTCCTGCTAGAAAATGCCGCTAGTAGGTCTTGTGTTGTCCGATCCTGATGAACATCATGCTAAAGATGATAAAATTATTATCTTTGCAAGATGTGATACTGAAGGAGATTGTGAGATAAATGGGAGTGCGGAAAGATATGTTTGAGAAGGAGCCACAGTAGGTGTGAATGCGTGACCATGATGTAGAATAGGTGTTGTTTGGCGCTGCCACGACGGATTGATTTCTGAATAGTCGGTTGGATTGTGGAGTGTGTCCGTTGTTGGTAAGATGGGAGGATGCTCCAGTCCAATATCCATTCGGAGGGAGGAGATGTGAGGTTGGCCGAGGGGAGGTTTGGAAGGGTACTTTGTAGTGTCTGGTGCAAAGACGCTCGAGCCGAAAGTGTCCCACCTTGTTGCATATCCACGAGGAGGTTCGTTAAAGTGTATGCGGCCTTTTGTCCGTCCTACGTCTGTTTGAGAGGGATGTTGATGTGGAGTTTTGCCGTGGGATTTGTAGTGAGGTTGCCACGGTCTGCCCCTGTTGGCTTGGAGAGCGGTGATGGATGGTGTGAGTTCTTTGTCGTGATCAGTGGAGATGTTGAGTTCTTCAGAGAGAGAGTAGGTCTTCACGTTAATTGGGTCGATTCTTATGATATAAGCTGAATGCGGGTGTTGGTGCACGTTGAGAGTATATAGGATGATGTCTTGGATCCAAGTTGGATCCGGCGGAGATTTGATCTATCGATGTTTGATGCAGGTACTTGATCATCTTTGTCTCTAAGGGATATGTGATGAAGTTCATTTTGAGTTGAATGACCTTGGAGATTTGTCGATTGCGCCTCTGCTAGTGTAGACCAAATGTCGGGTTTCTATTAAGGACGTAGGGAAGGATGGAGGGTGAGGTTAGAGTAGAGGTTTTGATCAATAAGTTGCCATGTGTTATAGTTTGGATTAGGTTGAAGTTGATTGTTGTCTAGGGAGTATTGAGTGGGACACGGTGGTGCCTTCGAAAGCGTTGAATCCTTGCCTTGAATAACTTTTGGATTTGAGAGCTCCATATGATGTAGTTGTAGTAAGTGTGGTGTTTAACCGACTTCATATTCCCTATGAGAAATTTCAGGGATGGTGGTATGGTTAGTGAGCTGAAAGTTCCTTGTTGTATATCCATCATTCTGTCCGAGTGGGAGAAGGAGGATGCTGACATCCCGAGTGGGAGAAGGAAGATAGAGGCGTTTCTCGAGTTCAGGAGGAGAAAGAAACGGACATGAAAATCATCGACCTGGCTCTGATACCATGTAGAAAGCTTCACTGTTATCTCGTGAGAGCTAGAGAGAGAGAGGGAGATTGAGAGAGAGAAAGAGGGAGAGAAGAGAAAAGGGAAATACCTTGAATCTAAACTGTATTGCTTTTACATGCAAACCGACATGATATATGGGGTTTTATATAGATGGAGTATACAAGAGGTTGTCAGAGGTGAGAGGAAGAGACAAGGTGGTTCTTGGAGAGAGAGAATCGCATGGAGTTTGTTGTAACGGCTTGCACGTGGATGGAGAGAGGGAATCTGCGAGTTTGTTGTAACGGCTTACTAAGAGAGGAATCTGAGTTTGTTGTAACACTTGCGTGGTTGTTAGGGAGAGGCATCAACCGTTTGCATGTGTATTCCGTTTTGCTGTTTGAGCGTGAAGGAGGAGAATGGTTTGTTGTGATGGAGGAGAAGGACTATAACCATATCAGATTTGTCCATTGATGACAAATGGAGCCTAAAAATTTTCTTCGATTTAACAATTATTAAAACGCATCTACATATGTTTTGCCTTAGAATCAAAACAAATGGAACTTAAAAATTACTACGCTGATGTAATGGCAAACTGATATTGCTCTCTCTATAAATGAAGGAGTGCCGGTAATGTTAGGCCATCAAAACATAAAGTATCTTTTGATCAACCAAACAGAGAAAGCAATAAGAAAAAATGATGATTTCACGCCATCAGCTATTCATTTTAGCTCTCCTCCTTCCTCTTGTGAGTTGCCGATCCCATCTATGAGAAATGTTCACGTAACTTCACCAACAATAATATCTTGCAGGATATATCAGAGCTATTTATGAGTTGGTAGCAAATACTCCTTCTAATGGTTATGCCATCTCCACAATCGGTGATGGCAACAACACTGCTTATGGTCTTACTCAATGTCGGGAGACATTGGAACCCAAGCTTGTCGATTGTATCGTTGATGCATCCCAAAGCTACTGTGCAATTTGTCCCAATACAGATCAATGATATGGTATGAACTTTGCTCGCATATAATGACACTACTAATTTTATTGGAAGCCTTGATGTTTCGTATATCCGTGGTTGGACGCATAAAGGAGATAAAGGATTCAAGAAGAATTTAATA
>CM038225.1:2131514-2274983 GCA_021442155.1 Cymbidium sinense | reverse complement strand
TTGTGGTGGAAAAATTGGTTAAACCATATGAATTTGCTTTGGTTGATAAATTTGCTCTTCGTCGTCCGTCTATGGAGAATATCCAAAGTTTTTTTCATTCGCTTAAACCAACAGGAGTTTTTTCGGTGGGGTTGATTGATTCTCGACATGTTTTGATTCAATTAGCTAACGATGATTACTCTCTTGTTTTTTGCAAGACGTTCATATTTTGTTTTAATTGCCAAATACGGTTTGAAATGGACCCCCTTTTTTGACATTAAGGAGGAATCTCCTATTGTTCCAGTTTGGTTGTCTATCCCTAACCTTCGTGTGCACTAATTTTAATCCCGAATTTCTCTATACGGTGGTGGGCCTGTTCGGTCGTCCTCTCCAATTGGATCAAGCAACCGCTTCTAGCTCTAGACCTTCTGTTGCTCGTGTCCTTATGGAATTGGATATTACTAAAAATACCCTAAGGAAATTTGGCTTGGATTAGAAAATATGGATATTTACAAAAAAAATTTGAAAACTTTCCTATATTTTGCTCACATTGTAAAATTCATGGTCATGAATTTTTTGATTTCTTTATAGTTCATCCACATTTAAAGAAGAATCATATGGTCTCCAAAGTCGCCTCCGACCATTAAGGCCACTTTGAATGAAACACCATAGGATATGGCTACTAATATAACCGCCCCAATACCTGATAAAAATGAGCCCCAAATTTTGATTCATAACCCTGAATCCAAGATGGATATAGTTGAGCAACCCCCAGTAGGCACAACTCCTTTAAGGATCAGATTCCTCATTTTGGAACCTATTTACAAAACCAAAATATTGATATTAATGCTTCGAATACCAGCTCAGGATCTCCTCTTGTTACTGATTCCCTTAATAATGCTAATATTCTTGCTCTTTCATCTCTAGTAGCTAAAGATCATATGAATGATAAGGTAGGGTTGGATGAGGTGCAGTATTTAGAGATAACTTCCACCCCTGATCTAGGGCTTTGTGTTCTGCCTAATTCTAACCCATCTAATTCTTCTTCTAACTGGATCAAAATCTAAAACCTAAGCATCGGTTATCAACAATGGGAAGAAGGAGAATTGACCTTTAACCTCCGTGCTCCTACAACAAACAATTAATTTGATTTTCATTATCTGATGGGGAGGTTGTTGGTTTGGAAAATGATTTTCACATTATTTAAAAAAAGAGAAACAAATCATATAAATCTAGATTTCACAACTTTGCCAAAGTTACTAGATCTGGCTCATCTCATCCCAAGTAATGGTCTCTTTCTTGATGATGAATGTGAGTGGATAGGCTCCTCTCTGTTCGTAATAGACTCAACAACTTAGTTCGCATCTATAACATTTCTTTTCTGGCAATTTTGGAACCCTTTATCCTTCCTTCTAGCATTCAATCTATTGCTAGAATGATTGGCTTTAGTAGTTTTTTGTGAACTCAGTAATAAAATTTGGATCTTTTGGAAAAATCCTTTTGCCTTCTATTATTATTAGACCTTCACCGGGTCGTGAATGCTAAAATCTCTTTGGCAATTGGTACTTTGGATCTTTTGTCTGCCTTCTGTAATAGGTATGGTAGAAGGAACCTTTGGGAAGATCTGGTTAATTTCTTGACTTCGGTTAATGCTCCATGGTTTGTGGGTGGGGATTTTAACATTATTTATTCCTCGGCAGAAAGAAGGGGTGGAAATCCTCCTAACCTTTTATCTACGAAGGAATTTAATAATATGGCCCTTGATTGACACTTGACCGATCTAGGCTTCATTGGCTCCCAATACACTTGGAATAATCACAAAATGTGGCAAAGACTTGATAGGATTCTGTTTAATGATCAATGGATCAACTCCTTCCCACTACCTCGTTGAACACCTTAGTAGAACTCTATCCATCACTCTCCTTTGCTTATTTACGTTAGGTTATTCTGAGTCCCCTCTTCTTGTATTCCTTTCCACTTTCAAAATATGTGGCTTCTGGATACTAGATTTGTGGAGGTGGAAGCTACTAATTGGGGAGACCCTCTTTATCCTGATGATTTTGTTTTGGGGATGAAGAGATTATGGCTGAAATTAAAAAGACTTAAACAATTCCTCAAATGGTGGAACAAACATTGCTTCAAAAACCTTTTCACTAACATAAAAGAATTAGAACAAGAGGTCATATCGTTAGAAGAAGAGGTTATCCTGGATACCTCTAAAACTATTTTATTAAATCAAGACAAAGATAGATTAACAAACTATCAAGACATGGAGGAAACTTACGGAGGCAAAAGGCTTCGCTAAAAAAAATTATCGGAGGAGATAGGAATACCAAATATTTTCATGCTCTATTTAATAAGAAAAAGGCCTTAAATCACATTAAGAAAATCAAAAATACTGATAATAGTTGGATTCTTGATGAAAATGAACTTGCTGATTTGGGTGTTTCCTTCTTCAATAACCTGCTTAATAATAATGTGAACTATGAGGAATTAGCAAGTCCTGAGGCTATCCCCAAAATCATCACCGAAGAAGATAACATAATGCTTACATCTTTACCCTCAGAAGTTGAAATTACATCCATCCTTCAGAATATGAATACAGATTCTGTGGCTGGCCCTGATGGATTCACTCCACTTTTCTTTCAAAAATGTTGGAGTATTATCAAAGAAGATGTGGTTAAAGCTATTCTGGATTTTTTTAGAGGGAACATCCTCCCCAAATTCTTTTCCAGTACTTCCATTATTCTAATTCCTAAAATTGAAAACCCGAACTTTGGAATCATTTTAGACCTAAAGTCTATGTACCTTTTTAATAAGCTCATATTGAAGATCCTAGCCAAAAGATTTGGTATTTTACTTCCTAAAATCATGTCCCCTAATCAAACTAGCTTTGTCAAAGGTCGATCTATCTCGATAATGTATTATTAGCTCAAGAAATTGTCTATGATTTAAACACCAAAGTTCGATGTGGGAATCTTATTTTTAAGTTGGACATATCTAAAGCCTACGATAATATTGGTTAGACTTTCCTCTACAAAATTTTATCTCTCTTCGACTTTTTCAATTCTTTCATTACATTAATCAAGAATGGTATTGAAAACTGTAGAATTTCTTTACTTATTAATGGCAAGGGTCATGGCTTCTTTTCTTCATCCCATGGTATCAGTGAGGGACCCCTTTCTCACACTTTTTTATCCAGTGGAATATCTTTATCAAACCTTGACCTTATGTTTCTCAAAATTCAACATGTGCTACAAGACTAGGTGTAGTTTTCCTATCTCTCACCTCTGCTTTGCAGATGATTCATTATTTTCTGCAATGGGTCTACCCGTTACATTAAGAAATTGTATAAGTTTCTTATTCATTTTGGTAGGGAGAGTGCCTTAAAAATTAATCCTGACAAAAGTGACTTCATTGCTAGTAAATCGATTCCTATTCCTAGGATTAATACTATTAAGAGAATCATGGGCTTTGCCAAATATACTCTCCCTATTAAATACCTGGGTACTCCTTTATACCGTGGTGCTAAAAGATCTTTCCTTTTTGATGAGGTGATTCAAAAAATCTATAAGAAAATTTCCTCCTGGGAATTCCATCTTCTTTCTTTTGGAGCCAGACTAGTTCTGATTAAAGTATTCTCTACTCCTTACCCCTCTATCTGCTTTCCACTATTGTCCCTACCACTTCTATCATTAATAAGATTAACCAGCTGTTCAATAAATTCTTCTTGGGTTCTACTTCATCATCCAAAAAAACTCATTGGGGTTAAAATTGTACCATTTGAATGAAGGTGGACTAGGTTGTAAAACCTTACAAGATTCCATTAAATATTTTTCCTATAAAATGTGGTGGAACCTTAAAAGTAATCATAGCTTCTGGTCTAAATTTATCCTTGCTAAATACTGAAAGGGTAATCACCCCCTCATTTGCATTTTCAAAATGGTAGACTCCCCTGTGTGGAGAAGACTCTATAACATCAAGTGGGCTGCTGAAGAGCTTATCTCCTGGGGTGTGAATTCTAGTTCATCCTTCTTTTGGCAAGATAATTGGCAGGGTTCGGGTTCTATTGACTCTTTTCTCAACACCCATTCTATTGAGAGGCTCAAAGTTAGCCATTTCATTACTCAAAATTCTTGGAATATAACTCAGTTAGGTTCTTATGTCCCAAATTCTATCATCAAAAAAATCCACGAATATTAACCCTACAATTAGTAAAATGGATCAAATTCTATTCAACAATTCATCCGGTGATTTTATTTTAAGGATGTGTCGCAAGCTATTAGATTCAAAAATCAAGATTCTCTAATCTTTCCCAAACTCTGGAGTAATTCTATTCATGCTTCCTTTTTGGTTCTTACGTGGCGTATTCTTAAACAATACATTCCTGTGGATGCCATTCTCCTAAAAAAAGGCTTTCATCTCCCTTCTAAGTGTCAATGTTGCTTTCACATAGAAACTTTGGAGCATGTCTTTGTTAATGGCCCCATTGACTAAAGTTTGGTATGATAGTCTATTTAATACTTTGTTGTTTGATGGATCCATTTCTATTGTGCACCTTTTAAATAATTTCCTATCCTATTCCCCGAAAGGTCATGTCAAATGTGTTGCTATTACTTTATTGTGGTACATCGGTTGGAAAGAAATAATGCTAAACATAATGATATTCTCATGAATTTTCACCATCATTGCTAAAACCAAAGATAAAATTACCTTCCTTTACAAAACTAAACTTCTTCATCCATCTAGTTTCAAAGAAGTTAAGCATCGACTCACTACTTTAGGATTTCTCTCGTCAGAAATTGATTATATATGTAAGACTATATATTGGATTAAACCTCAAAACCATATTATTAAGGTTAATCATGGTTCTGCATTGCTAATGGACTTTATGGTTGTGGGGGTATTTTAAGAGACTTTAGAGGTACGATGATTGCTGCTTTTGCTATTCCTTTAAGACCCGATTTTTCTTTTCTTTGAACTTTATGGCCTACACTATGGGATATTACTATGCATTGAAAGGCTTTAAAAAAATATGGTTTGAAATTGATGCTCTCCTACTTACAATTTATTAAACTCGAGCTTATGGTAATGCCAAGTCTACTATACTCTCAACCACACAAGAAGGCTTATTTCTTCTCTTGATTATCATATCTCTCATATTTATCGAAGGGAATTCTTGTGTTTTTTCCAATTTGGGTGCAAAGTCCTCTATGGTAAATATATTCTTTTATGATAATATTCCCCCTTTATTAAGGGGGTTTGTTAATTTAGACAAAAGTGGTTTACCTTATGTTAAGAATATGTAAGCTGTTATTTTTGTATTTTGCTATATCTTCTGACTGGAGGAGCTTTTCCATCTCCTTCTTAGAGCTATGGTACTGGTATTCACTCAGGTTTTCATTGGTTTCTAGGGTTTTCTCAAGAATGTTGTTAGGAGAACTTCTGAGATGGTTTTGGATGAAATTTCTTATCATTCTATGTGTTCTATGCTTTTATTAAAGCCTGTATCATTTGTTAGGATTGTTTCCTAAGGCTGAATTTGGAGATAGGAATAACTGCTACAATGTTTTCCGTATTAGACTTGAACATCATGGTATTTTATTTTCCTTGTTTGTGGGAAATCTTTTAATTCATTTTACTGATATGGTGGTTTTGACTGTGTTTTCCTGGGACTGTAAGCTCCCACCTTTTGGTTTGGATTATGGTGGATGTTTGCTGTCATTTTGTTATTTTGTGATGTTGTGGTTGTTACATTGATTCAATGCAGGGATGGTTCTTTTGCTCTAGAGTTTCGGGTGATTGCAGATTGCTCTATTGCCTTCCTTTTTCATTTTATTCAACTGTTTCAGGTTAAGTTCATATGGATCTTGGGTGGATTGATGGGGTTTTTATTAATAGAGGTTGGATTTATATGTCTCTTTAGTGTTGTATATGCTTTCCTTTGGATTGGGATGTTGAGGCTCCTTGCTGTGTGGATTATTTTTCAAAAAATTGTTGTTTCTATACGAAATGGGTTGTTGGTGGATTCACATTTTATATTTCCATCGGGGAGTTCTATATGCCTTTCTTTGGTTTGGTATATGGAGGCTGCCTACTGATTGGTGTCATGTCACCATCCTTCTTTCTTAATCTGTTATGCTATGGTCTCTTAAATCTAATTATAATTGGTGGGTCTGATAAAGGAGGGTGGTTTTGGCTTCATTCAGTGGAAATTAATATTTTTCTGTTTAGTGGTCATATCATGTTGTTGAGCTATATGATTTTCGTTTGGATAGACGGTTGTCTCAGGTTTGTTTACTCTGACGGGTGCCGAATTACTCCCCCTATTTGGATGGTAGTAGCATCTGTGTGGTATCCCCTTGCGGGATGCATAGTTATGTGGCTGCCCCAAACTAGTGTGGATTTTTCTTGCACCTTTTTCTTAGTCTTATGTTTACCCATTATAATTAACTTCTATTTTATGGGTACTTGCATCCAAGTTTATTTAGTTTCTTTTCTCTTAATGCAGGTTCAAGCAGGCATTTTCTTTTGGATGCAAAATCTCATCAACTCCCCTCGCGTTGGCACATATGGTTGGTGCCTAGGTCTTTTCTCTTTATGGGTTATTGTATTTGCTTTTGTTGTGTGAGTTTTGTATTTAGATAGGGGTTTTACTCTTTAGGCTGATTATAACTCTTTGAGCCGTAGATTCAGAGTTTAACCCCTTTTTTAAGGATCTTGTAACCCTTTTATTTTGAGCAATAAAATTCCCCTATATGGGGTCCCCCCCCCCCCCCAAAAAAAAAGTGCTACTCTTCTACATGTATCCCAAATTAGCGATTTCATCAATAGCTCAACATTATCTTTGAAAGGCCCATAACCTCATCTACCCAATCAATGACTACTCCTACTTATTCACTTGAGGATTTATCTATATGTACTCATAGATGTTCTAACTAATCTTTTGCATGTGCTTATCAAAGATCTGACCTTTGTATCAATCTATTTATAACTTATCATGTATTTTTTATTCATTCATTTTTATGAGGCCAATGTATAACTTCTTCTATGGTGCCTAATATTTTATAAATATATGGTCAAAGGGCCAATTTTAGACATATAATCAATTGTGGGCATTTTATGCTAGCAATAAAATTCTCATATCTTCTCTCTATAAAGTGTTCTATCTCTACTCTTTTTGTTACTATTTTTTTTAAGTTCTACAAGTAAGGCTCTAATATTGCCACTAATAAATCTAAATGAACCATTTTGTAAGGTGAGGTGGATGTGGATTATTGTCGAGAGCCAAAACCAAGTATTATGAGAAGAAAAGTATTAAATAAAAAAATTAAGCATAAAATTCAATTCTACACTATTAAAAGGCACTTGTCTAAATAATTTGCAAATGCTTAAGGAACTCCCCCTTAAATTCAATATGGACTCATGAAGCTCAACCTTCATATTCAACACATCTAAGATTTGTAATCATCTAAAAAAGAGTTCACAAACTCCAAAATTTAAAGCCATTAAAAGGAGAGCTCAACCCATCCAAGATTTGATGTCATATGAATAGATTCAAGTCATCTAAAAATGGAAGCCATCAAAAAGGAAGTTTAACTCATCTAAAATTTGATGTTAACTAAAAGAGAGTTCAATTTATCAAAAAATTAAAGTCATCCAATGAAGAATTAAATTTGTCCAAATTTTAAATTCAACGAAGATAAATTCAACTAGTCCAAGAAAGAGTTCAACTCGTTTAAAATGAAAGCATCAAAGGGAGAGTTCAACTCATCTAAAAATTAAAGCCAGCCAAGGGAGGGTTTAGCAAATCGAAGAGCTAAAGTCATCTTAGCATGGGTCCGAAAATTTATCAAAGACAAGCTCAAACAAATCGTGAACTTGTTCTGCCCTTAGAGATTTTTTTTCTTTATTCTTTTATAAATTTACTTAGGCAGAATATAAATAAAATTATAAAAATTTGTGATATAAACCTTAAGAGTCACCTTTAGAGTTTATTCATTCCTCACGTTCCCTAATATTTTGGCAATCCATAACATATTCTTATTATAGACATTACATCTACGTCAAAATGGATTCTTAGATCAATCAATGTCTCAAGGGCATAGAAAGAAAAAAATCATATATGAAAATACCAAATCAAAAGATGATAACATGATCTACTTCAATGTTCAAGCTCCTAAATGATAGGATAGGGTGAAGAAAATTTTGTAAGAGAAGAGCTCACCCTTATTAGAGCTTCTAGTAATTTTTTGAGATGTAGCAGTCCGTATATGTGGAAAACTAACTTTGATTAGCTTCTTAGTATTGATTTAGCTGTGGATGAAGATTTTGTGGATATTTTGATCTTTTTCTCTTAGTTATTTTTGCTTCATTCATTTTGAGATTAAGATTCTCATATTTTTATGTTTTTGTTTTTATTATTAAAAATATTTTTTCTACATTAAAAAAACTAGTTTTCTTGTTCATATATTATTTTTTTAATTCTATCAAGTTTAGATAATTTAAAAGTTTGTTAAATATGAAATATTTAGTCTATCACTTAATGAATTTTATATATATTTTATAATATCAATTAGAACTAACAATCTCTACTATACATGTCACTCAAATGGAATTTTCACATCAACTGTCTCACTATTTAGTTTCAATTTTAATTTTTTTTTCCATAAAAACATCTTAATAAGTATTTTTTTTTGTTCCATTGGAATTCTAGCTCAAAACATCGACAATAATATTAATATTAACCTTTTGGTGTTAATATTAAATGATAAAATATTATATAAACTTGTGGTTTAATCATTATATAATTAATATTTTTTTAAATATATTATCATACTTGCGGTTAATATTAATTTCAACTTTATAATATTAATATTATATCTTTAATATTACTTGTGAGTTATTCTTTATATAAATATTAGCACTAAGTTATTCTTCGACTTTTGAAACTTATCTTCTAGGAAGGTTTACATACATACCATACAATTCTTATGCATTTATCTAACACATAAAATTAGTTATTTACTTATCTAGCACTTTACACATAAAGATAAAAGAACTTTTGGTTATAAAATAAAGTCTAACCTTGCAGTAGCTTTGGTTATCAATCGCTTAATTTGAGTTAAGGGTGAAAATCCTTTGAAGGATTCATTTTTTTTTTTTTTGTAATTCCATCAAAATAATAAAACATTAATGCATAATAAAACACAACACTAAAACACTTAAATCACACGAAGAAATAGCACATGATAATACATGATAATTTATCACCATTATTACAGAGAGAGAGAGAGAGAGAGAGAGAGTGGAAAGGGTAAATCAAGAAAGATACTCCTTTCTACTCATGAGATACACTTATTCCTTTCTTTTTTTCTGAGAGAAGCATAGGAGAAAAATATTATGAATCACACAGTGAAATGTACGGGGATAAAGATTCAAATAGGATATTTTCATATCTCTCTTAAGGGCACTTCCAATTCCAGTCTCCACTTAATCTAACACAACATCGTGAAGGATCGAAAGCTATATTTTTTTTACAGCCAAAACCTCCACCATGTTGAGGAAGACAACATTCAGCATCAGCAAGACTTATAAGAAGCATAAGAAGAAGGAAGACCATCACATAAATGCTTAGCATCTTCATTTTTTTTAATTAACCAAACTACAAAGTTTAAAGCTCTAAGAAGATAAACAATGGTGGGTGTGATTTGCACGATGAAGGCACTCATATTTATAGACAAAAATATAAGCTTCACTCATGTGCTTCGCATTTATAAAATAATGAATAATATAAGTTTTTATTTGTTAACATTTTTTTTCTTGAGTTTGACAGACTTGGTTAATGACTTACATGATATATAAAACTAAAATATATATAAATTTTTTGTTTTCACATTAGAATAACTTTTATATTAAAAAGTCAAAAAATAATTAGGAACCTGTCGTAGGGAAAGTTTCTTTAGCACGTTAACAGGCAAACCATCGCATTAGAATAACTAAAATAAGAAAAAATGATGAATAAACTACTACGATATAAATGTAGGGTTTTATATTTTATTGTAAAATATTTAAGAATTGATTTATATTCATATTCATAACATTATTATTTATTTATTTTCTTAATTTCATTTATCTCTTTTAGTAAAGCAGTTAAAGTTACTTTTCAGTAGTGCAAGGAAGATATAAAGATATATTTGGCATTGAAATGATTTTTTAAAAGAAAACATATGTTACTAAAACATATATGAATATTAAAAAAATTTTGAATTGTAGAAATAATGTTAACGAGCAGGGACAGAACTTATAACTTTGTTTTTGAGAGCTGAGGTATGAGCCATTAGGCTCAGAGCTAGTTTATATGCACAGCTTTCTTTTGTATTAGATATATTTTTTTAATTAAAATTTTAACTACCATTGTCAGATGTAGAATTAGTTTTATTACTTTCATATTAATGCAACATAAATCTTTTAAGAGATTGTTGTACTTAATAATGTTAAGCCACACAGAATATTTCATTAAATAGTATAGGCTTCAAATCCAAAATTATCTAGAATCAACTGGGATAATCGAGGTAAAATGAGAGAGAGTATATGGGATCTTGAATGTTAACCCTATAACTCTTTTTTAATTATTTTACAATAATTGGGTAGAGATTTATTTATACAAGATTATACAAGATTATACAATAATATATTTATATAATTAGGGTATACCAACACACTCGATAGATTGCACACAACTCTTGGAGCAATTGGACCTGCCAGTAATACTGGTCAAGGCTTGATACTAAGTTGGCTTTTACTGCTATAAGATAATGTCATTTGATGTAAAAATGCATGTATTACCACTCCGATAAAATACTGGCAGACATTCACCACTTTAAAAGTGTAACTTGTAACTTAATCGATTAAAATATAATTTTGGTGTAGGGTTAACAAATTCTTACGATTTCTCTTTACATCTAAGGGCATGAAAATCGACTCCGATAAAGTCAACGTAGTTTGAAATTATCATTATCCAAAATGACAAAAGATGTGCAACTATTCATTGAGAGGGTGATCATTTTAACAGCTTCATCCCAAAGTTAAATGGAAGGTGATCATTCTTCCTTAAGGTTATATGTAGTATAAAGCACGTCAACAGGCTGAGTTTTTACATGAGAACAGAAAATAAAAATAATGATGTGAAAACTACAACGATGTAATAATAGAGTTTTAAATTCCACTATATTATCATTCCCATTTTTTTTTAAAAGTTCCATTTGTCAACTTAATAAAGCAATTAAAATTAATTATTTTCCTGTAGTGCAAGACACATAGATATGTTACGAGAAATATAAACTTTAGCTGTAGATAGTGAAAGGGAGGATGCACATATACTTTGGAACCATTTGAATATTAATGCAAAATATTTTAAAATTTCCAATGTGCAATTTTTTTATTTTAATTTTTATTAAAATTTAACTACCATTTTAGACATAACTTTTTTTATTTTTATAGATATGTTTGTTCATAAAAATTTTAAGGCCATGGATCTTTTTATTTAATAGTCTAGGTTTTGAATCCAAAAGAAAAGCATGCACAACTCCCTGGTTGAACAGACCGAACTCCATACAGGCTTAGTAAAAACTGGAATGCTGAAACAATAAGCGGCTCACATCCGACAAAGAAAAAAGGGAAACATTCCCAGATAATGAAAGAAGAACCTCTTGCCAAAGGGGTGAGCAGATCATTCAAATAAATAGCAAGATAAACATTACAGCAGTTAGGTATATAGGAGAATCAGCCTTGGAAAATAGCCCTAGCTACTGCCTAGGAATATTTAATAAGTGCACAATGAACAAAAAATGATACACCATATCATCATATTCCATATAAAAAACTTCAATTGAGTAAGCAGGTTATAGCACCCAAATAACATTGATTTTCCGGTCGAAAACAAGTTCCATAAGCTCCTAAAAGGGGAGGAAAGACCTCACCCAACTAATGGATTGAAACAAAAAGCAAAATTAAAAGTTTACATGTTGGCAAACCACTTTTATCTAAATTCGAAGCCCGTAATAAGGGAGGCATATTATCATAAGAGAATATATTCACCATAGAGGATTTTGCACCCCAATTAGCTAGAAAATCAGCACACGAATTCCCTTCCCGATAAATATGAGAAATATGATAATCAAGAGAAGCAAGAAGCCTCCTCGTGTGGTTAAGAAAATAGTAAACTTCAACATTTCCATGAGCTCCCGACTTTAATAAATTCAAAAGGAGGAGAGCTTCAATTTCAAACTAGATTTTTTAAAATCCTTTCGGAATGCATAATGATATACCATAATTTAAACCATAAAGTTCAGAAAAGAATAGAACATGGTCTTAAAGGAATAGCAAATGTAGCAATCATCTTACCTTTAAGGTCTCTTAAAATACCCTCATAACCATAAAGCCCATTAACAACAGATCCATCGATAACCTTAATGACATGATAGTTGGGCTTTATCCAATAAATGGTCTTACAAATAAAATCAACCTCAGAATACGGGAGGCAAATCCCAAAATAAGGGGTGAGATGCTTGACACCTTTGAAGCTAGATGGAGGAAGAAGGTTAGCTTTATAAAGGGAGGTAATTTTACATTTGGTTCTAGCAATAACACGGTGAAAGTTCATAGAAATATCACTATGTTTAGCATCATTTCTTTCCCACCAGATATACCGCGGTAAAGTAATAGCCATCACACATTTGATATGTCCTTTCGAGGAAGAGGATAGAAAATTATTTAAAAGGCGCAATATAGAAAGGGATCCATCAAACAGAAAAGTATTAGACATACTATCATACTAGTGCCAGACATTAGCAGCAATGAGGTCATTAACGAAGACATGATCCACAGTTTCAATGTGGAAGCAACATTGACATTTTGATGGAAGATGAAAACCTTTTTTGAGAATGGCATCCACACATCCTTAAAACACAAAATCTTAAGAGGAGGAATTGTTTAACAGGATTTGATCAGCTCTTTTGGATGTTGGATTAATATTGAGGATTTTGTTAACGATCACATTGGGTACATAGGAACCTAAATGAGCTATATCCCAAGAATTCTGAGTAATGAAATAGCTAACCTTGAGCACTCAATAGAGTGAGTATTGAATAATGAGTCAATAGAACCCACACCCAGCCAATTATCTTGCCAAAAGAAGGATGAACCAGAATTTACACCCCAGGGGATCATCTCCTCAACAGCCCACTTGATATTGCAGAGTCTTCTCCACACTGGGGAATCCCCGGGTTTGAAAGAACAAATGAGGGGGTGATTACCCTTACAATATTTGGCGAGGATGAATTTATACCAGTAGCTATGATTGCTTCTAAGATTCTACCACATTTTGTAAGAAAAGTATTTAATGGAATCTTCTAAAGTTTTACAACCTAAACCACCTTCATTCAAAGGAGCACAACAGTGGTGTGCAGCTAAATGAGTTTTTTTTGGAAGATGGAGTAGAACCTCAAAATAATATGTTGATAAGACGGTTAAACTTTTAATGATAGAGGTGGTAGGGACAATAGTGGAAAGTAGATAAAAAGGTAAGGAGCAGAATGCTTTTAATCAGAACAAGTCTCGCTCCAAAAGATAGAAGATGGAATTCCCAGGAGGATATTTTCTTATAAATTTTCTAAAAAACCTTATTAAAAAGGGAAGATCTTTTAGCACCATGATATAAAGGAGTACCCAGGTACTTAATAGAAAGAATAAGATGGGCAAACCCCGTAATACTCATAATAGTATTAATCCTAGGAGGAGGAATCGATTTACTAGCAAGAAAGCCACTTTTTGTCAGAGTTAATTTTTAAGCCACTTTCCCTACCAAACTAAATAAAGAACTTACACAGTTTAATAATGTATCAAGTAGATCCATTGTAGAAAATAATGAAATCATCCATAAAGGCGAGGTGAGAGATAGGAAAACCACCCTCATCTTGTAGAACATGTTAGGCATTTTAAATATGTTCAAGACTTGAGAGATATTCCACCTGATAATGAAAAGGGCCAGAAAGGGGTCCCTTGCCTTATCACATGGGAGGAAGACAAGAAGCCATGAACTTGCCATTAATAAGTAAAGAGAATCTAGAGTTCTCAATATCATTCTTGATTAAAGTAATAAAAGGATTGGAAAATCCAAAAAGAGGCAGAATTTTATAGAGGAAAGTCTAGCCAATATTATCGTAAACTTTGGAAATATCTAGCTTAAAAACTAGATTCTCACACCGAACCTTAGTATTTAAAGCATGGACAATTTCTTGAGCTAACAACACATTATCAGTGGTGGATCTACCTTTGACAAAACCCGTTTGATTGGGGGAGATGATTTTAGGAAGTAAATTGCCTAGTCTTTTGGCTAGGATCTTAGATATGAGCTTATTAAAAAGAGTACATAGGCTTAAAGGTCTAAAATGGTACCAAAGTTCGGGATTATCGATTTTAGGAATTAGAACAATGGAAGTACTAGAAAAATATTTGGGGAGGATATTTCCTTTAAAAAAAATCCAAAATAACTTTAACCACATGTTCTTTGATAATATTCCAACACTTTTGAAAAAATAAGGTCATAAAATCATCAGGGCCAGCCACAAAATCCATTATTCATAGTCAGAAGTGGATGCAATTTCAAATTCAGAGGGTAGAGAGGTAAGCATTTTGTTTTCTTCTTCAGTAATGATCTTAGGGATAACCTCAAGTCATGCTAATTCATCATATGAGACATTATTAAGGAGATTAGTGAAGAAAGATACACCTGAATTAGCAAGTTCCTTGTCATCAGAACACCAACTATTATCATTATTTTTGATTTTCTTGATGTGATTGAGGGCCTTTTTCTTTTTGAACATTGCATGAAAATATTTGGTATTCTATCTCCCTCCGATATCTTTTTTTACGCATTTTGCCTCCAGTAGGTTTCCTCCATGTCTTGATAGCAAGTTAACCTATCTTTGGCTTGGTTTAATAAGATATTTTTGGAGGTATCATGAATAGCAGCTTCTTCTAAAGCTATGACTTCTTGTTCTAAATCTTTTATGTTTGTGAAAAGATTTTTGAAGCAATTTTTGTTCCACCATTTAAGGAATTATTTAAGCATTTTTAATTTAAGCCATAATCTCTTCATCCCAATAATATAATCATTAGGATAGAGAGGATCTCCCCAATTAGTAGCAACCACCTCCGAAAATCTATCATCCATAAGCCACATATTTTGAAAACGGAAAGGAATATGAGAAGAGGGGGATTTCGTGCTAATCTTAAGAGAGATTAGCAAAGGAGAATGATCAGATAAGGTTCTACTAAGGTGTTCAATAGAAGTAATCGGAAAGGAATTGATCCATAGATCATTAAATAGAATCCTATCTAGTCTTTGCCAAAGTCTGTGATTATTCCAGGTGAATTGAGAGCCAATAAAACCTAGATCGGTAAGATGATAGTCCAGAATCATATTATTAAAGTCCTCCACGGAGAATAGGTTAGGAGCATTTCCACCAACTCGTTCCGAAGAGGAAGAGATAGTGTTAAAATCCCCACCCACGAACCAGGGAGCATAACCGAGGATGAGAAATTAACCAAATCTTTCCACAGGGTCCTTCTACCATACTTATTGCAAGAAGCATAAACAGAAGATCCAAAACAGCACCAATTACCAAAAGTGATTTTAACATTCACTACCTAGTGAAGATCCTGGATAATATGAAAAACAAAAGGATTTTTCCAAAAGATCCAAATTTTGTTACTCGAGTGAGCGAAAAAATTATCAAAGCCGATCATTCTGGCAATAGATTGAATGCTAGAAGGATGGATAAAGGATTCCAAGATTGCTAGGAAAGAAGTGTTATGCTACAAACTAAGTTGCTGAGTCTATTACGAAAAGAGAGGGAACCTATCCCTCGCATTCCATCAAGAAAGAGACCATTTACTTTGGGTGAGAGGAGCCATCTAGTTACTCCGCAAAGTTAGGAAATTTAGATTTAGATGGTTTGTTTCTCTTTTTATAAGCGTATGGAAGTCATTGGCCATACTTATAGCCTCACCATCGATAGCAGTGTTCGAGTTAAGTGTTTGTTGCCAAGAGGAGCCAAGAGGTTAAAAGTCATTTCTCCTTCTTCCAATTCAGTGTTGATGACCTGATGTAACATAGGTTTTGGATTTAGATCAAGATTAGAAGAGGAAGCACATGATCGATTAGAATTAGGCAAAACACAAATACCTAAATCAGGAGTAGAAGTTATCTCTAAATACTACACATCCTCCATTCCTACAATAGTATTCATTTGACCTTTAGCTAATGGAGATACAGAAGTAGGGATATATGCATTAGTGAAGGAATTAGCAACTAGGGGGGAGCCAGAGCTGCTATTAGAGGCATTAATGTCAATATTGTTATTTTGAAAATGGATTCCAACATGAGGAGCCTATTCTTTAATAGGAAGTGAGCCAACTAGTAAATGCTCAGCCGTATCCATCTTAGATTCGGGTTGGTGGCTTTGAACCGGGGGATCATTTCTATCAAGTATTGGGGCAATTGTATTAGTAGCCATATCATTTTGTGGTTCATTCAAAGTGGCCTTAATGGATGGAGCAGCTTTGGATACACATGATTTTTCTTTAAACGCGGATGAGCTACAAAACAATCAACAAATCCATGCCCAAGAAATTTTACAATGGGAGCAAAATACAGGAAAATTTCCAAACTCTACTTTTTTGAATATATTTTTTACCTAACCAAATTTCCTTAGGATATTTTTAGCTATATCCAATTCCACAAGTATTAACAGAGGGTCTAGTACTAGAAGCGGTTGCTTGATCCAACTGGAGAGGTTGACCGAACAGACCAGCCACAATATAGAGAAACTTGGGATTAAAGAAATGCACGCGAAGGTTAGGAATAGACAACCAAACTGTAGCGATAGGAGATTCCTCCTTAATGTCGAAAAGGAGTCCATTTCAATAACCTCTTATAGCAATTAAAACAAAAAATCGATGCAAAAATACGAGAATTATCCAAATCATTAGACAGTTGAATCAATACATGCCGTGAATCAATCAGACCCACTGAAAAAACTCCAGATAATTTCAGATTATGAAGAAAGGCTTGGATATTTTCCATAGAAGGACGTCGCAGAGCAAATTTACCAACCAAAGCAAATTCAAAAGGTTTAGCAAGCTTTTCAACCATTGAATTCGAACACATGATCGCGGGTACACCTCGGAAGGATGTAGAAACAAATTCGAAAGACTCACCGGGATTCTTTGCCTTACCCGCAAGCACATCCTTGAAAGATTTAGAAGCCATTGAAGGATTTGGGCCAGAGATGCCGAGGGGATCAGTACTTGTAACCGCCGCACGAGATGAATTGGGGTTCCCCCAAGGGGCCGAAGTAGAATCCATATTCAGCAATGTAGCATTACAAAAGAAATCTGAAATGACCAAATTTCCAAGAGAAGCGTGGGAACCGCACACAATAGGGGGGAGGAAAATTGCATAGCAGGGACGGCGGCTAGGGCAGAGCGGGAGGAAAAAAAAAGGGCCTTACTATATCATCATAAAATTAAATATTATTGTCAAGAATTACTTTTTTTTTCATCTTTAACACACACCAATTTCATATATTTAACATTCTCTTAATTTATTCTAGGGTCCATTGTTGTCTTTTCTCATGCATGACAAGACTAGGCTGTTAATATATATGTATGCGAAATATTAACAAGCACATAAAAATAACAAAAATGAAAGAACAAATATCTCCATTGTTTCACCTTGAAGAAGGGCATAGTTTTAGAAGTGGAAGATGCAAGGAATCGAAGAAAAATAGCAGAGATAAAGCGTAAAAGGAATTGAGGTGAAGCTATATGTTTCATATGTTTTCCATACCTACAAATTGTATTACAATAGGGAAACATAAATTATAGTGTGAGACGATCACGCACTCAGATATGGTAGAGACTGGTTATCTGATAGCGAGGAACACTCATTAGAAGATTACAAAATTATTGAAATAAATCTAGAATTAGAAAATGCCTCATGTGAGAGATTTATGTACACTGAATTTATTTTAATGTAGTAGAAAAATATTTTTATTGATAAAAATAGAATTATAAAATATGAGAATCTTATAAAAGAAGTGAAATTAGCTAAAAAAAGCATAAAAGATACACTCAAATCTCGTATTTTAAAAAATTACTAGAAGCTTTAATAAGTGTGGGCTCCTTTTATGCAAAATTTCCTATGCTCTTGAGACATTGATTGAGGATTCTTAACTAAGATGTAATGTCCGTAATTGTAATATGTTGTGAGTTCTTTGGGAAGGAGAGGTTAGGAAAGGGCAACCACTAAAATTAAATTCAATTCCATTTGCTAATCCTCATCAGTAATCTCTCTATTTTTATGAATATTGTTGGATGCTTAATTTGGTGGTGTAGAAAATTTAGATTTTTTTAACTAATTATCATCATATATAATTTACTTATAAAACTTCATATTCTAATATTCTATTTTTTTTATTTTTGGCTCACTCGTAATCACCTTAGGTAGGGTTGTTGAGCCATCGATCACCTCAACATGATCCCTACTTGGGAAGATGTAAATGCTTGCCTTTTGACACCAAAAGGTTCCCAGGTGGGATAGTCTACCTTATGGATGGTAGACTACCCCTTTAGACTTATAAATCTAAGACAAGCCAAGGCCCTCGTGGTTCCTTCTTAGTATGGCCCATTGCACATCGACAGGTTCCATAATAAAATAAAATCAAAACTAACCACCCCAGTGGAGTCAAATTAAACATATTGAACAAACCAAATTTCTCCACAGCAAGGCACAAATCAGATTAGCCTCCCTAGAGGAACCTAGATCTAAATCAAACAAATTTAATCGAGTGTACATCCATGGTGGATATTCCCTCAATCTAGAACCCTTCTCCCTAGTGGAGCCATAACAAATTAAACAAGCCTACCTAGTGGAGTCTAATCAAATAAATCAAAGAAGTCTAGTCAAATTCTTATCCCCAGAGGATAGCTTGAACCTGTTTCCTAAGTGGATGGTTAATGTACTCAATCCCCAGTAGATACACACCCCAAAAAAAAAATCATACTCATAATCAAACTCAGATTCATATCCCCAGCGGATAGCTCAAACCTGTTTCCCTAGAAGAAGGTTCATGTACTCAATTCCCAGCTGGTCCTTTCTTGCTCTCTTATGCCCTTGGCATAAAGAGAGCTGCGTTGTACTAAGATCATGATTTTATCTACCTTTCAGATCTAGGTATACATCACTTCCATTGTTTGTTACAATCTTCTGGATGTTCTAGATCGTTTCAATCAATGCCAATATGTGTAGTGTGCCTTGTCAGTTATACCACACCTATTGGGGGTCCTTTTATTGACCTCACTTTTGGAGTGAGCTCTTAACCTTCTCTCCTTAGACTTAGGACTCTTCTAGACACTAAGAACTCCTTAGTGATAAGACACTTCTAGTGATTAGGTGAACACTTAACCTAAGCCTAAAAACTTAGAAGTGTTAATCATAAGATTAGGCTATGCCTTAGGGCTTAAGAAAATTATCTATCCTATAGGCTAAACCCAATCTAGATACACTTTCTCAAATCAAACCTAGGTTCAATTCTCAAACCAAATATCAAATCTCAAATTCAAATTCTAAATCTTATTTCAAATTTGACTCTAAATGATTGAAACCCAAAATCAAATTCAAATCTTAAGACCCTTATTGAGCCATATGAACCACATTCATTAACGTAGCTCCCTTTAGATCAAATCAAACTCAATTGATTTCTTTATAGGTCAATTATTCTTTCATTTATATTTACAAATATAAATGAAATCCAAATTCAAATGACCAAAACTATATCGAAATTCAAATCCAAACTCAATTTAAGTCTTTTAAGCCAATTCTTTGGACTTAACCAAATTCTATCCAAATTAAGTCAAAATCAATGGATTCACTCTCAAATCAATGATTCATTTGATTATTTATCCAAATATAAATAAAACTTACAATCATCAAACCAAATCAAAGCCAACCCAAGTCAAACCCAACGTAGCCCTTTTGACTTGAAAATTTTAAATGAGCCAAAATCCCTTAAACTCTAAATTGATTGTCGTTGAATTTATATTTCAATCTAAGGCTCAAATATAAGTTAAACTAAACTCAAATCAAACCAAAACCAAATCAATTGACCCACTTAGGTCCACTTGACCCAAAGTAACCTGAAAGACCCATTTGAGCTAACTTCCAATCCAACCCAAATTGGATTAAACCAAGCCCACCAAAACCATCCACCATGATTATTGATCACCCTAGAATAATCAATTGCAATCACTTAGGTCAAACCAAGTCAAGTTAGTCATTTGACCAAGTCAACCCTTAGCTCAAATGAACCAAAACTAGTCAAAACTCATCATACACCAAATTGATTGAAACCAATAATTTGAATTAACCCAAAATAAATATTTAAATATGGCTTGACCACCAATTAAGCCAAACCAAGCCCAATTGGCCATTTGATCCAAGTTGACCCAAATTGGCCTAAAGGACCAAAATTGGGTCAAGTCATGATCAAACCCAAATTTATTGTAAACAATGGCTTAAGTTCATTCTAAATTGACTATTGAACTTGACCAAAGATATAATTGAGCATAATTTGACTAATTGGTCAACTAGACCCAACCTAGCCCAAATTAGCCTAAAAGGTCAATTTGGATTAAATCCAAATTAAATCCAAATTAATTCAAACCAAAGATCATATTCATCTTCAATTATCCAATTGAACATGAATCAACCCATACCCCAAGCCAAATTGGCCAATTTTGGTCAAATTGGTCAACTTGACCGAATATGACCCATATGACCTAAATTGAGCCAAATCCCTTGAAACCAAGCCATGAACCATTGCCGGCTGATCAAATCTGACCCAAACCTATTTGGGATCAGCTCAAAATTAACCCAAGCTATTTAAATCCTTCATGAATCCTTCCTTAAATATGATTCCACCCAACCTCATTTAATTCTCTCAATCACATGCACTTAACTCCTCCCAAACATTTGTATTGAATAGAGTTGATCATATGGTGGCAAGAGAGGACTTTGGAACAAAAATCCAAAGTCCTCAATCAATCCATCATCCATCCCAACCACTAAAGCAAGATGACAATCAATTTGGAGCCAAAAAAGTTCAAAAAAAGAATGGATTTTCGGCCATTATAAAAGGAGGGGGAAATGAGGCTTTACCCCTCTTCCTCCCACCACCATTCAGCCCCCAAGAGCTTCCCAAAGTAAAAAGGAACCCATCCCCCACATCTTTGAGCCATTTTTTAGCCCAGAAATACAAATAGTTACTTTTTCGGCGAGGCAACCGTAAACATCGGAGAAGACGACGTTTTGAAGAGACACAAAGGTTAAAAATCATCTCAAAGCTTCCTCACATACCTAGGAGTTTGTTCGGATCTTCATCGCCGCCGAAAACCATCCCTATCGAGGTAAATTTTTCCAAACTGTAGCTGGCCTTAAGATTTCCCGCATTCTATGATAATTTTCTTGTGATTTTAGGAATTTTTCCTAGATAATCCAACATTTTTACTTTGAAGCATCACAATTAAAAAATAAAATTTTTTTGGTGTGAATCGACACAAAAATGAGTCCATTTGGATAAATTTTAACTCAGAAACCCTCATTTTTCCAAAAAAGAGCTATTTTTATTGTTCACCGTTCGGGGGGCTACAGCCAGTGTCCGATCCCACGGTTCATGGGATTGGACGGCTTGGATTATGCATGGATTGCGCGATCTGACCCTTTAGATTATTTGATGCAATTTGGATTGTCCGATCATGCGGTTCGTGATCGGATGGAGGTTGTAGATCGTGCGATCGAGAGGCCTGGATCATGCGATCGATCTAGACCGTCAATCTGTCGAGCGGTCCAGTGAACCGCTGTTGCTCTCCGTGAATGTTGGTCTTTCGCCAAATGCGTCGACGCCGCGATTTTTCTGATTTAAAAAATCACCTGAAACTTCAAAAATTCATAGAAACTAAAATACTTAACCAAAGAATTGCAAACAGGGCTCGTTGGATTTGTCTTTCTGAGAGGAATCCAATAAACTCAAAATCTCTAAATTTCATTTAGTATTTTTAGATTAATTGGAGTTTTAGTAAAATCAAATTGCATTAATTAAACCAAAAATATATGTCGATTAAGTTGAAATTTTCAGGATTGAAATTAAAATTGAAACACACATACCATAAAAATTTCAAGTGAAAAGTACCTCTGGATTAAGTGAAATTTAATTTTGAAGTTCTGATTATCCATTTTAATAAAATAAATCAAATAAAAATTTAGAAATTTACAAAAATATTCAAAATAGCTTAAATCACTTCAATTGACATCTAGGACTCTTAAGAAACTAATGTGATTTTTTGAATCCTAATGAACCCCAAATAAACACTCAAGATTAAAGTTTAATCACTTAAGGAATTAATTAAAACATAATCTAAAAATAATTTAAAAATCAAATCAAAATCAGAAATGAAATAACACTTAAGCAATCATTAATCAAACCTCAAATCAAAAAAATATCATTCTTAGAGAAAATTAAATTAAATATGATTAAACTCAATTAAATGATTAAATCTTAAATCAAACTTAAAATTAAACAAGTCTAGGAAACTTTTTAATATGTGTAGTATAACTAAACCTACACTAAGAATGAAATCTTAGTCATATGAACTCCTTAATGATTAAAAATAAACTGAAACTAATTAATCATTAAATAAACTAAAAAAATCAAATTGATTAATAAACCAATTCAATATAATGATTTATTTTAGTCAAATTAAACCAAATAAAGTTAAAGTAAACTTAATTAACATATGATTAATTCACATCCATTTGGAATAAGATAATTAATTAGCCATTAATACATAAACCTAACAACTAATGCAAGCATGTTAATGAAATCAAACAAACATAATAAATGAATCAAATCAGATAAAACTCTAATCATAAATAATCAAACTTAATTAAAATGAAATAAATAGTTAATTCACTTAATAACAATGATGGTAATAACAATAATCCTTTAATCAAATCAAACTTAAGTGAAGCACTTAACTATATCAAATCACTCACATATAGGAAATTAAGTCATTAATCTTTAATTAAAAAAACCCTTAATTAATTTAATGATTTAAAAAATTTAATTACCCTTAATCAAACTTAATTAATCAAACATCTAATTAATACAAACTTAATGAATTAATCTATCATCTTAATGAATCAAATTAATTTAAATATGTTACATTAAAGTTAACTCTAAAATTAAGCTTAAATCAAACCCATAATTAAATTTAATAATTAATCACACCTCTTAAATAAACTAATTAAGTCAATCAAATTAATCATATTAAACTTAAGATTAATCAAACATAATCAAAATGCAATTAAATACTAATCAAAACCTAAATTAAACCTAAATTATTAATTCATTAATTACGTCATTAAGAATTAAATAAATCTTTATTTAGTTTAATAATTAACTTAAACACATTGCTTAATTAAATTAATAACCCTTAAGCTAATTTAATTGAATAAACACCTAATTAATACAAACTTAATGAATCAATCTATCATCTTAATGAACCAAATTAATTTTTTGAATCACATTAAAATTAATTCAAATCAAACACTTAATTAATCTATTAATTTAATCACACCTCTTAAATAAACTAATTAAGTCAATCAAATTAATCATATTAAACTTAAACTTAATCAAACTTAAATGCAATTAAATACTAATCAAAGCCTAAATTAAACCTAAATTATTAAGTCATTAATTACATCATTAACCTAAAAAAAAATGAAATCAAATTGAAAATTAAACAAACTTTTATAATTAACATAAATACACTTCTTAAGTAAACTAATAACATAATCACATTGAACCTAAGTAAACCCATACACTAATAAAACTAATCAAATCAAATTAAATCAAATTAAATTAAATTAAGAAAGGCTCTCATCAATTTAATATGTAATCAAATCAAATCTCATTCAACCTACTTAAATAAGATAAACTAATTAACTATCCAATGTATGAAATCAAAATACAAACCAAACTTTGATAAACATGACAAATGGATGAGATTAAAAATTAAATCTTAATTACAAAGAATCAAACTCAATTAAAATCAAAATAAAATCTTAATTAATCTAATCCGATCAAACTATAAATAAATGAACCACAATAAGCATAAAATTAAGTCACATAACCATAATCAAAGAAAGGATTAAATATTAATTTAAAAGGATATTGAATTATCAAGATTTAATTAAACCAAAACATCTAATCTAAAATTAATCAATCAAAAACACATGAACTTAAACAAACTTAAACTTCATTAGATATTAAGGATATTGAATTATCATGATCTAATTAAACCAAAACATCTAAATCAAAATCAATTAATCAAATACTTAAACAAACTCAAATCCTAAATTCTCAATCAAATCAAATAAATCAAATCAAATGAATTACATAAATTTAAATGAGCTAATTAAGATACTTAAGGACCTTAGTTAGATTCTTTAGGTGTTAGGATGTAGAATAGGGTGAGTTCTATCTACAAATAGAATTCATTCTACTCTTCATTCTTGAAAACGTAAACATCACCTTAACCAAATAAAAGTGAAATAAAAATGAAAAGTAAATCATTTAATCATTTAAATTAAAATCTCCCAAAGGTCAAATTCAAACAAATTTGAATTTCAAATTGAAACTTAAACGAAGAAGCTTAGTAAAGTCTTACCACATAAGCCTTAAGCACACACATTAGAATTCTAAGTCACCACTTCTAGTGCTAAGTTATGGCATTGTATGTATGATGTTGTGTTTTATTTTGGGATGTAATATTTTAGACTGGATGTTAGGGTGTATGTTTTGTGGATTGGATGCTAGGCCGTTGTTAGCCTAATCATATTTTCTGTAGGGGATTGTGCTTAAGGGGCTGCTGTAATAAAATAAAAATATATTTGCTGCGCAGGTTGCTTAGCCCCTAAAATGTAACCCATATTAGGACAGGTGGACTTGGTTACCCGTGCGTGGGGTTCTAAGTCCAAATTATTCATATAACAACTTGGGTTGTATGGTGTGTTTATCTAATATTTGTTTTGCAGGTGTATCTAGATTTACTTTTCATAATCTTATGTTGTGGAATTATAAGCCCTATCAATTTAATTAAATGTGAACTCAAATAAATAACTCTCCTCAATTTCAAAAATATAAAGCCCAATTATAAGATAGATCGAATGCTCACACTTCCTAGTATCATGAGCATTTCCTACTTTCTCCCCTTGGATTCCAAAAATAAGTCTTCTCATTGATCTATCCCATTTAATTTTCTAAAATAGCCAATCTTTTGATTGTCTTAACTTTGAAGTCTTTGGAGATCCTAATTGTCTACTTTAAAATAGAGTATTCTTAAAGAATTCTCATTCTTTAGGATGTAATTAACTATGGGGGCTTGCCTCCATAGGAAACTTAACCAAAGCACTTAAAATAAACCCTACTTTACTTTTTCATATAAAGTAGGGGAAAGATCTCTGGTATATTCGAAGACCCATCATGTCTTAGGAGTCCTAATTAGGTGATTAGGTCTATTATAGGGTGGTAATTTTTATCTTTTGAGACAGTACATCATTCTTTAATGTGGTACCTGATCACTTCAATAAGTACCCCATAAGATCTACATGGTATCCCACAACTTCAAAAATAAAAACCACACTCACAAAGCCAAAATTTCCTTCTTTCTCTCATCCTCACTTGGCCGAAAACTCCCTTCTCCCCTTTTGATCCAATTCCAAAAACAACAAGCATAACCTTTTTCAAATTAAACACACATCCACTGATTTTTATCCTTCCGATCTTTTCTTTTGCCATAGTCGGAGAGGAACACCGTCATCAGGCAGGTTCTTCTCCTGGTTTCCGGCATCTCCCTCTCTGTCTCTTGTCGATCATTGCAAACATGCAAAAAAATAAGTCTGAATATGTGTGATGTGAATGTGAAAGTATATATATGATCTGGTTTCTTTTTACAAGTTTAAAGACTCCATTAATGCTCCATAGCAGGTGCAAAGACGACTATGGTGTCGTAAGGCACTACTCGTTATGCTCAATAAGGTGTACCGAACAAGCCAAAAAAAATTATTAGATGTCGCTCCCCTTGCCGAAATGCTGCCAAAATTTCATCAAATCTTTGGACTTAGAAAAAAAAAGAAATTGGCATAAAAGCACTAAATAAAGAAATCTAAAGCTAAATTCAAATTAAAAGAATCAAACAAGAAAAGAAAAGAGAGGGAGAACTAAACAAATTTTAACTGAGATAGGGGGAGTTAAATGTTAAATTCCTCTAAAATTGGAAGTCCAGTCATTCACTAAATATGAAACTTAATGAGGAGTTAGGGATATTGGAGTTGATGTTTGTTTATGTGAATAGAGCTTTTTATTGAATACTCAAAGTGTTAAATTCACAAACAAGTAATCATAAAACTAATTGAATAAAAAAATCGTGTGATGTAGAAAGAAATAGGAATCTTAATTGAACATCAAATCAAAGCATAAGAGAGCCTCTTGGAATTAATATATACTCTTCAAATATACTTAAATAAATTAAATAAAATTAAAGAATTTATCAAAAATTTTCCATGAGATCGAATGATTGCTAATAAGCATAAGTGATGAATCCTTGGAAAATGTTTGAAGTATATTCGTATTAAATACTGAATCAAAGAGTATAGTCGATGATGAATTTGAGAATTGTCATAAGCGAGAGTCGTACAAGCAAACAGAAGGCGTTAATTAAACCATTCTTAAATACACCCGTATGAGCTCTGACACTGTGCTGAATGTTTAAATTCAAGTGTCTGAGGATGTTGTGCGGGTTGCTTCCTGGTTTAATCTTAGGACTGGGTCTGGGTTAACAAAACCTAAAAATATATTATTAGAATTTCAACTTAGTAAAATATCTGAGAAGTTAATTCTGTCATGTGATAGTAGATTTGATCCTCTGTTAGGAGTTAAACATAGTTGACAAGATCTAAAGTTCTCAAATATATTCGATTCAATCAATTAACTACCCCGATGATGGTTGTGTTGAATGATGATTTCAATTGGAGTGGATGCTTCCATGAAAATGTGATTCTAATTTTAAATCAAATTAACTCAAATTAAGTATCAATCTAAAAAATTGCTTAAATAAAATTCAATCATTAAAAGCTTAAAACAAAACTCAATCTATCCATCTTCTGCATTAGTTTGTTGAAGATGATAAATTAAGAAGACTATAGCTCCCAATGGAGCCAATGTCAAATCAAGTGTTCTACTATGTTCACTCTCAATCAGTCTCATGCCAGTAAGGATGTGACCCGTGTCTTCTGGTGGGCAGAGGCTCCACAGATGATGTAGTTATGACCGAGTCCTCCGATGTGGTTTGGCCAAGAAGAGGCATTATATTACGATCACGATCGTAGCCCGTATGCTCCCCAATGGACATGCCCTTTGAGTTGTGAATCATAGGTATACCTGATAGGAAAAAAAGTCATCTGTTAGCTAAGGTAGACTTAAGTCTGTCTCCTTAGACAAACACCACCCCAGGTCTACAAAGATTTCTTGGGCAATGTAACCCATGTGTTGTTGATAAGGATCATTCGGTCATGTTGGGTTGACTTCCTCCTCTGACTAAGTAGGGATCACGGCACTGGGATACTAAACCATGAGATCTAGAATGGGCACATCATTCCCCAACCATCCGCTTTATGCTAAAAATGATGAATTTCATAAACTCAAAATTTCAAAACTCCACATACTGTTACTATAAGCTACACATTTAGTGATCTAACGGCTAGCCTTAAACGAAAGTTCTCTCTCAGCATTGAGAGGGATAATTAACTATAGGGGCTTGCACTTATAGGAAACCTAGAACCAAATCTAAAGTCTTCACCAAATGAGGACAAAATCTCTGGGTAGTGTCTTATCTACTATGTCATTTGCCTTCTAAAAATTTCACCGACACCTTAAATCATACTCTCCTCTTCAATTTGTCGAGTGGTCGGTGGCAAATTTTTGAATCCCACATAAGATTATGCCATTTGATCTAAAAAATGCATGTGTTACCTATTAGAGGATAATGGATCAAGTATTGAAGAATTAAAAGAAAAGAATACAAGCACATGTCAACAATTAGTGAGGAATAACAAGTCCACAGCAACACATCTAATATATCTAGCATACATTCACCATTTTAAAAAGTGAAAGTGTAACTTGTGACTCAATCGACTAAAATATACTTTTGGTGTATGGTTAACAAATTCTTAAGATCTCTCTTCACATTTAAGGGCATAAAAATCAACTCAGATAAAGCCAAGATAATCTTTAAAAATGTAATTACCCAAAATGACAAAAGATGTGCAACTATTCATTGGGAGGGAGATCATTTTCAACTGCTTCATCTCAAAGTTAAACGGATGGTGCTCATTCTTCTTAAAGTTATATGTAGTATAAAGCTAACAATGCAAAATTTATTTCCAATGCGTACATACAAATATATATTTATATAGAATAAAAGTATATTTTCGTTTTTGCATTAGAATTACTTTTATACTGAAAATTCAAAAAATAATAAGGAAGTTGTCATAGGAAAAGTTAAGCACCTCAATAGGCTGAGTTTTACATTAGAAAATAAAATAAAAATAATGATGTGAAAACTACAGCGATATAATAATAGAGTTTTAAATTCCACTATATTATCATACCCATTTTTTTTAAAGTTCAATTTGTCAACTTAATAAAGCAATTAAAATTAATTATTTTGCTGCAGTGCAAGACACATAGATAAGCTTGACATCAAAATTGTTTTACGAGAAACATAAACTTTAGCTGTAGATAGTGAAAGGGAGGAAGCACATATACTTTGGAACCATTTGAATATTAATGCAAAATATTTTGAAATTTCAATGTACAAATTTATGATTTTAATTTTTTATTAAAATTTAACTGCCATTTTTTATGTAGAATTATTATTTTTACTTATATATTCATTAACAAAAAAAAATTTTAAGATAATTTTTGTATTTAGAAATATTAAGCCATGCACCATTTTCTTTAATGGTCTAGGTTTTGAATCCAAAATCATCATAAGAATGAGTTGAATCTTATTAGAATCAATCCGATATCAGGTAGGAAGAAGAGAGGGTGTATATGATGATGAATGTTAGCCTTGTAATTTTGGTATTATTTAGTAGAGATTCATTGATATAAGATTATATTTGTATATCTAGGATATATCTGATCAAAAGTTCTAATCATAATAATATCCTTATAATATATTAAGTATATATATATATATACATATATATATATATATATATATATATATATATATATATATATATATATATATATATATATATATATATATTAAAAATATCATAAAAATAAAACTGAAAATAAAAAATATTCAGTAAATTGATCCCAAATAGGACCTAAAACAACAAAAATCTGACACCACTTATTCTCAATCTCCTTAGTGAAAGAAAAACAAGATCTAAGATCATAAATCTCTCCTCCTGATTGATGACAGTATTTGCAACCATCATCATGACAGCTTTCTCATTTTTGGTTGGTATAGATCTTCTTCATAAAGAGTTAGATGACATTTATTGACAATAAGGAAACATAAATTATAGTGTGAGTGATCAATCTAAGAAGTTAACGGAGGGCTATGACGGTGTAGTGAATAGAACTGTTTGAGTAGTTTTGGTTGATGGTGTGGGTTAAAGTTAAGGTTGTAGCAATGTCAGCAGGTTAACTGCACAGTGTCCAATTCTATCACAAATGACAGTAGGTTAACTGCACTGTGTCCAATTCTTATGAAAAATGATAATTAGAGTGATTATGATATTAGTAAACTTTCTTCCATCCCACATCATTATGATACATATAAGATCGATAAACATTGTAATCACATAATACACACTAAAATTTATGAAAAATTTAATATCCTTGAGTGTGCTCTTAAATATATAAGATTTCAATTTGACCTAATTATCTTAGCAATAATAAGGATTATGTCTTAGCAAAACTAATTCTTGATAGTAAACATATAAGTTTTTTTTCTATAATTTCCCGTTAAAAATATCGAATCATAAAAGGTCAATTGAAAATGGGTGAGATATATATACTTTATTTATTTTAAAAATATATATTGTATGAAGAATTCCTCTAGGAGAGTAAATTTTTGTCTATATCTCTTATATTGAAAATATTAAATCGAAGACAAATATTGGTGAATTCTCTTTCAACTATTGGTTGGTTTTTTTTTTCTTCTACTTTTATGCTGTAACATCATTTCACAATAAAAAAAACTTTATTTGCCACATTGTTGTTATATTTGAAAAAATATAAAAATAAATTTAGCTCATTATTTATGATTTTTTGATATTATAATGTAATTCTGTTAAATTATTTGAAAATTTTATTAAAAAGTTAAGTATTGCATATATGAAATACGTTTTTATTCTCCTGGTTGTCATTACCACATGAGTTTATAACTAAATTTACTTAAAGTTTCACAGAATAATTTAAAAAATATATATTTTTAAATAAAATAACAATAAAATTTAGGACAACAACATATCATACAAAATTTTAATTGTTGCTTCTTAAATAATAGTATATGTTTTTAAAAAAAATCAACGTTATATGTTCCACATATTTGTTTTTCAATTTCTTTTCCTCTTTGTTATCAAATATTTAGGGACCATTTGGGATCAATTTAATTTTTTTCTTTCAGTTTTATATTTCTTTTTTATTTTGCTTTCAGTTTTATATTTCTTTTTTACTCGGTTTAAAATAAAATATATTTGATGTTAATAATCATTTTTTAAAAACATTCAAAAATCTAAAAATTAATTTGAATGTTTTCAAAACTTTCATGATTTTAAAAGAGTCAAATTATAATACTTTAGGCTTCAAGTTTTAATAATTTGAGTTCATTGATATTTCATCATTTATATTGTACCTATAAAATCAAACTAATTTTGCTTTTGCATGAAATAAAGATAAGAGAACAAAAAAAATAATTTTTGGGCAGATTATTAATCAACAAGCATTGATATAAACTTTTAATTGTAATAATGCAGCAGTTGGAAAATATGGGTTTTATAATGTTGTGGTTGTGTTGTATATGTAGAGGAAGGTGGCTGCGAGAATTATCTTCATGTTTATGATCCTAAGAATGAGGTGTCAGTGTCTATCACATGGAACTTAGCATTCGTATAAAGTTCTCCGATTCTAAGTGGAAGTATAAAAGATCCGAGAGTCTTCTTTCTCTTTTCATTAAAGCCATGGATCATTAGCTTATCTCGGCTGAGATGTTAAATGTCGAGAAATAATCTTCTTAATGCTCGTAGACTCATGAGATTGACTGATGAGCCTGGGTCGATTAGAATTCTATTGATTATAATACCACCTCTCTCCGCAGAGACATACAATGGGCGATTGTGTTCTGATGTTTCAGGCATGAGGTCTTCTTCAAAAAAGGTGATCACTGAAAGATCTTGAGATTGCAGAACTTTAGTCATACACCATTCTACAAAATATGCTTCATATTTCTCTGGATCCTTAAGAGCATAAATCAAGGTCCCGTGGAGATCCTTTGACATCAATAGGGCCTGATACACACTCAATTGTGCAGGGATCTTTCTTAAATGTGATAGAATATTGTAATTAATTTGTTTATTAATGTCGATTTTTCTTACTAGGCTATTCAGGAATGATGTTTTCATTGACTTCAATATTTTTATCTTTGTCTTTGTTTAGTGGGTCTTTCCTTAGTGGCGGTTGCAATATCTTGCCACTTCTTAATTGCACTTGAGTACTCTATCGGCTGATTCTTAAGAAGTATCACCTTCAAAATCACCATTTATCCCTGAAGCTTCTGAATCATTGCCCAATTTTATATGCTCCATGTGAGATTTAATTGAAGATTTTGAATCATCCCTATCGGAAGCATAGATCTTCTTTGAGCCATCATCTTCTTGTCTCGCCATCAGATAGGCTTCGGGGATCACCCTTTTGAGAATCTTTCTTCTTGATGGGATAAATTTCTTGAATTTATCCGTACATGTTATATTTAATGAAACTTCCTGATTCCTTCCACCACATGAAGAAGGGCTTCGTAGAGAGGCATCTGACGTCCCTGAGAAAAGCTGACATGTCTATTTAGGCAATAGTTCTTCAATGTCATCTTCTTCTCTACTTATCTTAGTGATTTGAAGTCCCAACATAAAGTCATCAAACTTGATAGGTTACCTCGCCGGTTGTTGATATTCTTCCAGATTATAAATAATTTTTTGTGTTGTAGTCTTCTTCTTAATTTTCTTTTGTTTTGCTTGTTTCTTAGATGCACTTGGTTCACCTTGAATAGGTTGTTTCTCATGCTGCAATATGCCAGCCTTGTTTAAGTATCTTTGGGAGGTTAAAGCGTTTGCTTTTGGTGTATCTTTTAGCCCAAGTATGGTGGCATCCACTTGACACAAGGGACACCTTCCAATTGTTCTAGCATTTTCAATGTTTTCTTTGAGACTACAGTCTCCCATCGATCATCTTTAATTGACTTTTCTTTTACTTTAAAACCTAACGTCGGCGATTTTCAGTTTCCTCTTGGCTCCTTGCGGCTCTCATGATTTTGATCGCTCTCGATTACGATCTCATCTAATAGCTCCCCGTTTTGGCCGCTAATGTAAGTTATGCTTCTTCTACTGATGGCGGAAATGCCTTTTTCCACACATCCGAGCGCTTCGACTTTGAAGAAGCCGGTAAGGGCTTCTGATCTCCAAGGTACTCTCGATCCTTCATCCTCTGCTTCATTGCCCGCTGTTAAATCCTTCAAGGATGCACTATCTGGTAAAACTTCTTCTCCTATTGCTTCGGTAAACTTAATTTCTACCGCTTCCGTGGAATGCCTAGTGTGATGTTCGACTTGGATGTGGAAAAATTAGCTAAGCCTTTTGAATTTTCTCTGGTTGGTAAATTCTCATTAAGGAGACCGACTCTTGATAAGATTCAGTCTTTCTTCCATAGCCTTAAATTAACGGGTGCTTTCAATGTTGGACTGATCGATAGGCATGTTCTAATTCAACTGCAATGATCCTGGATTATTCAGTCTTTACGCCGCTCATATCTTGTTTACAATTGTCAAATGAGACTTCTTAAATGGTCACCTAGTTTTGATGTCAAAGAAGAATCCCCAATAGTTCCAATTTGGGTTGCATTACTCCTGCATGCATTATCCATTTTGTTACTCATCAAGTGCTATTTGCGGTGCCATATTTGGCTTCAAATAGATCGCTACTGGCGGTGAGATCCCACTCTCTTGTACGGATATTTGTCATTGATATTACTAAAAATATCCAAAAGATGTATGGATTGGTTCAAAAGTATAGTCAAAAGGTAGAATTTGAAAACTTTCCTATTTTTTTACCCATTGCAAAATCCATGGTCATGAAAACTCGAGCTTTAGTTTACACCCACATCTCAAAGAATAAGTTGCACTAATACCTCCTCCCAAAGGAACATCCCATCAAAATGACTTATGTGCCTAAAGTCAATCAAAAGGATGCACATAATCCCAATATTTCATTATCTTCCGATTTGAACAATGGGATACATCATGAGATGATTGAAAATCATGATGATGTGATTTGTGGAGGGCTATTGAAAACTTACCTACCATCATTCCTAATGATAATATGTTGACTCAATCTAACCTATCCCTTATTTCTAGTGAACCGGGCATAAGAACTCTAATGAGGATGTGATTTGAAAACAATCTCTAAAACCGCTCTTTGATCCCGAGCAAAACAAGTCAATGATGATCCCTTGATGTTGGCAAAAAATCTATCAAATAATCCGAAATGAGAATGAAACAATTTTTTGACCCCATCCCCGAATGATACACATGCCCTAATTACTCATCGATTTACCTAAGAAGGGAAAATTACTATCACCGATTCCTTTGATTGATAGAAACCACTATGAATATCTCAAATTACTCACTTTCGATGGAGACACTTTGGATCTTGAAAGACCCTTTCAAACAGTATTAAACAAAAGAAATCCCTAAATGCTAGAAGCTCCACTCAGCTCCACTAGAACTAGATATAACTCAAATCCTCATAAATAATTACTTTTTGCTATACTCTTTATGCTTTACTTCTTGATCTTTATATTTCCATTCATCCTTTTATTTTATTCCTCATTGTTATGATTAATTTTATTATTTGGAATATTCATGGTATTGGGACTCTTAATGTCCAACCGGGTTAGAAGCCTTTGTCGCACTCATAACATATCCCTCCTTGTTATTATTGAACCACTTATTCACTCTTCTAAGATTGCAAATGTTGCTAGAGCACTTGGATTTCATAATTCCTTCCATAATATTAGCAATAAAATTTGGTATTTTTGGAATTCATTAGTCAATATCACTATCCTTGAAAACCATCACCAATTGATTCATGTCCATATCTCATTGGGTGAATTTTCAGTGTTGGGCTCTTTTATTTATGCATCATGCAATAGAGTATGGGAACATCCTGTGGAATAATTTAAGATCATTTGCCTCCTCTAACAAACCATGGTTAGTTGGGGTGATTTCAACACTATTCTTGCATCTTGAGAAGGGGAGGTTCCTCCCAACATTCATTCCATGGAAGATTTCTCTAATATGATCCTTGATTGTAATTTGACAGATATTGGCTTTTTGGGCTCTAATTTCACGTGGAATAACTCCAGACTTTGGCAACACCTAGATCGTACCCTTTTTAACTTTCTCTGGATTGATCAATGGCCTAATTCCTCTATTGAGCACTTAAGCGTAACTTTATCTCGATCACGCTCCTCTTAATTTCTATTAAAACCCTCCCATAAGAAGACCTTCTCCTACTCCATTTAGATTCTAAAATATGTGGATTCAACATAATGACTTCATGAATGTTGTTTCTATAAATTGGATGGCCTCCATTCATCCGACAATTCCATTAAGGGTATGATTCATTTTGGCTTAAACTTAAAAGACTCAAATAAACCCTTAATTGGTGGAATAAACATCATTTTAAAAAATCTTTTTTAATCTCAAAATATGGAACCACCGGTTTGCTCTAAGAAGAAGCTCATCACTCTAACAAACATGAAGAACTTAATGAAGCTAGGGATAAATTGATTAAGTATCAGAATATGGAGGAAACTTATTGGCATCAAAAAGCTGCTGGTAGACAAATTACTGATGGCTAACTCTTCTAAGTCTCTAGGGTTAGGTTGAGTGTTCACCTAATTACTAAAAGTATCTTAAGATGAAGGACCTCTCGTTAAGAGAGAAGTCCCATGTCTAAGATGGAGAGGTTGAGAGCTCATCCTAAAAATGAGATCAATAATGTTGAAATCCTTGAATATACCCATAATTATTATTGTTAAGTTGCAGGTTCTTACAGGAACAAAAAAAATCTATTTCTATGCATGAAAAGATAATCTTAAATATTAAAAGTTTATCTCCTAGATTTGTCAAATTCTAAAGATCAAGTCAAAAGAGCTTCCAATTTTGGAAGCTTCAATCATCTGAGTTATAAAAATATCAACCTCTACATCCTGAAGTCTAGGACACAGATGGGTTCTAAAGGTCGAACTCAACAAGCCTATAAATGGAAATCACACTCTCCCTAATCAACAAGCTGTAAGAAAAAGTCATAGTGAAAGATCCCCCATTCGTTAGTCTGATGACCAAATCACCAACCCATCACAGCTTAAGTTGAAGACTCGAGTAGGTTCTAAAGGTTGAACTCAACAAACCCAAATGTGGCTGAGTTGCTGATGCTCTCCTAACTCAATAAGTCGTAAGAAAAGGTCATAGTGAAACAACCCTTGCTTTTCGGTCAATGATAGATTATTTCAATCAATCAAGAGATCTTTCTAATTCAGTCTATTAAAATTCTCAAATGATCGATCAATCTCAAGGTGATATTTAAATTTAAAATGATATCAAGTATAGATCAAATAATTCATCAAGTTAGTAGAATAACATAGTTATTATACATTTTTTATTTAGAGTAACTCACATAGACATAATATAAGCCGTAAGGCTTTGGTCGCTTTGTATGCACCCTTCAACGAGTCCGTCAAAGAAGCCAGACTTGTACATATACTTGTTGACAAGTTAATATGGACAAATCAGGTCAATCCTTTATCAAGTCTATCAAGCTTAAAGCTAGTATAAAAGAAATTCTAAATCTCAAAACAAGCAGACCAATTCCTCCATGAAACCCAACCAAGCACGAAGTTAGGGTTAGAGGAAACTCAAATCTGCAATGGCATAAAAGAAAGAGATCTTTAACAAAGTCATTGAAACAAAGAGTAGATGGTGTAAGAACTCTTATCTATCTGATAAGTTGATTATGACAAATCGATCAATCCTATCATTTAGCATGTTCTAAATAAGGCATCATTCTAATGACAAATCCTATCAAAGCTCAAAGTAGTATTCATTGAAGTTGAAGTAATCCAAGTTCTGGCTGTAAAGGGTCAACCAATTTTCAACAAATGCGACTCGCTCTATGCATGAATCACATTTGCTGGGGGGGGCATTTGTTGACCTTCACATATGCTACACAAGTCGAATCGAGCTTATAAGGTGAATTTGATTAACTTCAGATGCTTTAGAGTACAAATTAGAGCTGAGATGTGTCAAACATCACTGAAATCTATCCAAATGACCTATGATCGATGAACGGACTTTTCCATCACATTTAGAACATCAAAATTGGTCAAAATAAAAATATTGCATAATTTAAAGATCAATCGATCAAGCGATCGAAGCTATCAATATGTTAACATGCATATCTAAGAAGAGAAATTATAATGATGTCCAAATGAACTCCATTCATAAATTGGTTTGTGCTTCAAAATGCTAAGACCTACCAAATGAGATTATCCATGCTTAATTCAGACGATTCTATGCATATGTCGAATGATCGGAAGTGACATCACATAAATTGAGGCTAAAATACACTATACATCTCCAAAATCAATCAAAATGATCTCTGATTGATGAATGGACTTCGCCATTATATTCAAGATCATCAAAACTGGTTGGAATATAAATATTACATAACTTGATGATCAACCGATCAAGTGATCGAGTCATCAACACGCCTACACATATCGAAATTAGGAGGCCGACTTTAACCAAGTGATCTTCATTCATGAAATTGATTGTATGCAGTTAGTTTTGAAATATCGAAATATATAAACTAACTGTTCACACTCAATTCGGATAAGTCTGTGCAAGAATCAAGTGGTCGAAAATGATAATGCACATTTTGAGTTGAAATTGCCTCAATTTTACACTGACTCGAATCAAACGAACTTCGATTGTAAAACAGACAGCGTCGTTGCATCTGGAACATCATAATAACCTTAAAGAAACACACACAAAACACACACACACACACACACACACACACACACACACATATATATATATATATATATATATATTTATATATATATATCAACATTATATTGAGTCGTAAAGTTTATATTAAAGTCGATTAAGTAATAAAAAATGTTATTAAAAGCACTAATTTAATCCTAACTAACTTAAATCCCTAAAATCAGTTCGGCTGGGCTCCTCTTCATGCATGACCCGTTCCTCTCCTATTCCTCAATGCATCTGAGCCCTCATCAACGCTGACTCTCCTTCATGTGCATGGAAGCTCCTCTATTCATGGGCATGAGACTCTCCTTCATGCACAACTGTTTCCTCTCAATCTCCTCCTCCAACTGTTCTTTCATGGCTACTTCCTCAATTGAAAGGAGGCTTCTTCTTCCACTCTCCCTTATCCAAACTGAAAATGGCATATCCTTCCCCCTTAATCTTCTTCTCTCTAACAAACTGCAAGCAATGGTTGGTTCTTGTTATTCTTCTCTCCAACCGCAAGCAAGAGTAGGTTTCCTTCTTCTTTTATTTCCATTTTTCTCTTCCATCTCCTTCCTCTTTCCCTCATTTTCTCACTGTTGACCTCACTTTTGGAGTGAGCGCTTAACCTCCTCTCCTTAGTCTTAGAACACTTCTAGACACTAAGAACTCCTTAGTCATAAGGCATTGTGATTAGGTGAACACTTAACCAAAGCCTAGAAACTTAGAAGTTTTAATCATAAGATTAGGCTATGCCTTGGGGCTTAAGGAAATTACCTTCCTATAGCCTAAACCCAATCTAGATACACTTTCAAATCAAACCCAAATTAAATTCTCAAATCTCAAATTCAAATTCAAATTCTAATTTCAAATTTGACTTCAATGATTGAAACCTAAAATCAAATTCAAATCCTAAGACTCTTCCTAAGCCATATGAGTCACATTCATAAGCAAAACTCCCTCGATCAAATAAAACTCAATTGATTTTTTTATAGATCAATTATTCTTTTGTTTATATTCACAAATATAAATGAAATCTAAATTCAAATGACCAAAACTATATTGAAAATCAAATCCAAGCTCAATCTAAGCCCTTTAAGCCAATTCTTTGGACTTAACCAAATTCTATCCAAATCAAATCAAAATAATGGATTCTCTCTCAAATCAATCATTCATTCGATCATTTATCCAAATATAAATAAAATCTACAATCATCAAACCAAATTCAAGTCAAACCCAACCTAGCCCTTTTGACTTGAAAATTTCAAATGAGCCAAAATCCCTTAGACTCCAAATTGATTGCCGTTGAATTTACATTTCAATATAAGGTTCATATATATCAACTAAACTCGAATTAAACCAAAACTAAACTAATTGACCCACTTAGCTCCACTTGCCCAAAGTGACCTGAAGGACCCATTTGAGCCAACTTTCAATCTAACCCAAATTATATTGAACCAAGCTCACCAAAATTGTCCATGATTGTTGATCACCCTAGAATGATCAATTGTAATCAATTGAGTCAAACCAAGTCAAGTTAGTCATATGACCAAGTCAACCCATTGCCCAAATGAACCAAAACAAGCCATAACTCATCATACACCAAATTGATTGAAACTAATGATTTGAATCAACCCAAAATTAATATTTAAATATGACTTGACCACCAATTGAGCCAAACCAAGCCTGATTGGCCATTTGATCCAAGTTGACCCAAATTGGCCTAAAGGACTAAATTGGGTCAAATCATGATCTAACCCAAATTGATTGCAAATAATGGTTCAAGTTCATTCTAAATTAATTATTGAACTTGACCAAAGCCATAATTGAGCCTAATTTGACCAATTGGCCAACTTGACCAACCTAGCTCAAATTAGCTTAAAGGGTCAATTTGACCTAAATCCAAATTAAATCCAAATTAATTCAAACCAAAGACCACATTCATCTTCAATTATCCAATTGAATATGAATCAACTCATAACCCAAGCCAATTTGGCCAATTTTGATCAAATTGGTCAACTTGACCTAATATGACCCAAATGACCCAAATTTAGCTAAATCCCTTGAAACCAAGCCATGACCCATTGGGGGCTGATTAAACCCAACCCAAACCCATTTGGGATCAGCCTAAAATCAACCCAACTCATTTAAATCTCTCAAAGATCCTCCCCTACAAAGGATTCCACCCAACCTCATTTAATTCTCCCCCATCACATGCACTTAACTCCTCCCCAATATTTGCATTGAATAGAGCTAATCATATGACAGCAAGAGAAGACTTTAGAGCAAAAATCTAAAGCCCTTAATCAATCCATCCCAACCACCCAAGCAAGATGGCAATCAATTTGGAGCCAAAAAAGTTCAAAAAAAGAATGGAGTTTTGGCCATTATAAAAGGAGGAGGAAATGAGGCATTACCCCTCTTCCTCCCACTACCATTCAGCCCTCAAGAGCTCCTCAAAGCAAAAAGGAACCCATCCCCCACTTCTTTAAGCCATTTTTGAGCCGAAAAATATAGATATTTGCTTTTCTCACGGGGTGAAGGTAAACATCGAAGAAGACGACGTTCCAAAGGGAGGCAAATGTTAAAAATCATCCCAAAGCTTCCTCACATACCTAGAGTTATTTGGATCTTCTGCCAAAACCATCGACGAGGTAAATTTTGCCAAACCATAGCCGGCCTTAGGATTTCTCACATTTTATGGTAATTTTTTTTGTGATTTTAGGAATTTCTCCTAGATAATCTCCTAGATAATTTTCTTCTAATCTGGATTGTCTGATCTATGATCGGACGGTCCAAGTGAATGAATTCTCTCAGGGCTTTCTCCTACCCAATGGTCGACGCTGCGTAGATTTTTCTGATTTAAAAAATTAATTTAAATTACCTGAAACTTTAAAAATTCATAAAAAAATAAAATACTTAACCAAAAGTTGCAAATAAGGCTCGTTGGATTCTTCTTTTCGAAAGGAATCCAACAAACCCAAAATTCCCAAATTTCACTTAGTATTTTGAGCTTAATTGCAATTTTAGTGAAAATAAAATTGCATTAATTAAACCAAAAATATATGTCAGATTAATTTAAAATTTTCATGATTGAAATTAAAGTTAAAGCACACCTACCATAAAAATTTCAAGTGAAAAGAACTTCTGGATAGGGAGAAATTAAATTTTGAAGTTTAGATTGTCTATTTTAATAAAATAAATCAAATAAAAATTCAGAAATTTACAAAAATCTTCAAAATGGCTTAAATCACTTCGATTGACGTCTAGGACTCTTAAAAAAATAATGTGATTTTTTGAATCCTAATGAACCCCAACAAACACTGAAGATTAAAATTTAATCAATTAAGGAATTAATTAAAACATAATCTAAAATAATTTAAAAATCAAATCAAAATCAAAAAATGAAATAACACTTAAGTAATCATTAATCAAACCTCAAATCAGAAAAATATCATTCTTACAGGAAATTAAATTAAATATGATTAAACCTATTTAAGTTAATAAAACTCAATAAAATGATTAAATCTTAAATCAAACTTAAAATTAAACAAATCTAGGAAATTTTAACATGGGTCAAAACTAAACCAAACTCTAAGTATGGAATCTAAATCATATGAAACTCCTTAATGAGTATAAATAAAATGAAATTAATTAAACATTAAATAAACTAAAAAAACAAATTGATTAATAAACCAATTCAACATAATCATTTAATATTAATCAAATTAAACCAAAGAAAGTTAAAGTAAACTTAATTAACATATGATTAAATCACATCCATTTGGAATAAGATAATTAATTAGCCATTAATACATAAACCTAACAACTAAGTCAAACTTGTTAATGAAATCAAATAAACAAAATAAATGAATCAAATCAAATAAAACTCTAATAATAAAGAATCAAATTAAATTAAAATGAAATAAATAGTTAATTCACTTAATAGCAATGATGGTAATAACAATAATTCTTTAATCAGATCAAACTTAAGTAAAACACTTAACTACATCAAAGCACTCACATATGGGAAATTAAGTCATTAATCTCTAATTAAACAAAACTTAATTAATCTAATGATTTAAAAAATTCAATTACCCTCAATCAAACTTAATTAATCAAACATCTAATTAATGCAAACTTAATGAATTAATCCATCATCTTAATGAATCAAATTAATTTAAATAAGATATGTTAAAGTTAACTCTAAAATTAAGTTTAAATCAAATCCTTAATTAAATTTAATAATTAATCACATCTCTTAAATAAACTAATTAAGTCAATCAAATTAATCATATTAAGCTTAAGCTTAATCAAACATAATCAAAATGCAATTAAATACTAATCAAAACCTAAATTAAACCTAAATTATTAATTCATTAATTACATTAAGAATTAAATAAATCTTTATTTAATTTAATAATTAACTTAAACACCGCTTAATTAAATTAATAACCCTTAAGCTAATTTTGAATAAACACCTAATTAATACAAACTTAATGAATCAATCTATCATCTTAATGAACCAAATTAATTTTTTGAATCACATTAAAATTAATTCAAATCAAACACTTAATTAATCTATTAATTAATTTAATCACACCTAAATAAACTAATTAAGTCAATCAAATTAATCATATTAAACTTAAACTTAATCAAACATAAATGCAATTAAATACTAATCAAAGCCTAAATTAAACCTAAATTATTAAGTCATTAATTACATCATTAACCTAAACAAATATGAAATCAAATTGAAAATTAAACAAACCTATATAATTAACATAAATACACTTCTTAATTACTAATCACATAATCACATTGAACCTAAGAAAACCCATAGACTAATAAAACTAATCAAATCAAATTAAATCAAATTAAATTAAATTAAGAAAGACTCTCATCAATTTAATATGTAATCAAATCAAATCTCATTCAACCTAATTAAATAAGATAAACTAATTAACTATCCAATGTATGAAATTAAAATACAAACCAAACTTTGATAAACATGACAAATGGATGAGATTAAAAATTAAATCCTAATTACAAAGAATCAAACTCAATTAAAATCAAAATAAAATCTCAATTAATCTAATCCGATCAAACTACAAATAAATGAACCACAATAAGCATAAAATTAAGTCACATAACCATAATCAAAGAAAGGATTAAATATTAATTTAAAAGGATATTGAATTATCAAAATTTAATTAAACATAAATATCTAATATAAAATTAATCAATCAAAAACACATGAACTTAAACAAACTTAAACTTTATTAGATATTAAGGATATTGAATTGTCAAGATGTAATTAAACGAAAACATCTAAATCAAAATCAATTAATCAAATACTTAAACAAACTCAAATCCTAAATTCTAAATCAAATCAAATCAAATCAAATGAATTACACAAATTCAAATGGGCTAATAAGATACTTAAGGACCTTAGTTAGATTCTTTGGTGTTGGGGATGTAGAATGGGTGAGTTTTGTCTACAAAGAATTCATTCTACTCTTCATTCTTGAAAACTTAAACATCACTTTAACCAAATAAAAGTGTAATACAAATGAAAAGTAAGTCATTAAATCATTTAAATTGAAATCACCCAAAGGTCAAATTTAAACAAATTCAATTTCAAATTGAAACTTAAACTAAAGAAGCCTAAGTAAAGTCTTGCCACACAAGCCTTAAGCACACATTAGAATACTAAGTCACCACTTCTGCTAAGTTGGGCATTGTATGTATAATATGTGTTTTATTTTGTGATGTAATATTTTAGATTGGATGTTAGGGTGTATGTTTGAGATTGGATGTTAGTCTATTATTTAATCATATTTTATGCGGGGGTTGTGCTTCAGTAATAAAAATATAAATGCATTTTATGCGGTTTAGCCTAAGCGTAACCCATGTTAGGACATGGGCTTGGTTACCCGTGGGGTGCTAAGTCCAAATTATTCATATAACTCAGGTTGTATGGTGTTTAGCTAACATTTATTTTGCGGTGTAACTAGATTTACTTTTCTTAATTTTGATGTAATTTTATATTAGGATTATGATTAGTGTTATGGGGATCAATATGAGCAAGTGTGGCAAGGCTTAGTCCTGGCCCCGTGATGCCTTTGGACAAATCAAATCAAAATAAAGAGAATGAAGAAATGATGAAAAGAAGGCATCATGTATTATTTCTTGTAACCCGGGTTGTATAAGGGTAGAGCATGGCTACCCATATTTTTTTTGCTTTTCAGGGTGTACAGTGGAACCCGACCACACTGGTCTTTATTCTTTTATGGTAGTCAGTAAAATTATTTGATGTTGTGTTTAGATTGTGCATTAGAACAGCATGCTTTCAATAGTTTCTTTATGATTGATGCTTGAATGTGTGGCCTGGATGTGGTAGGCTCTTAGGATAAAATTAAATTTTCTATCCCACTAATAACTCATAACTTCACATAAAATTCTAAGAATTAAATTAAGATAATATAATTTTTAGTAACCCCTTAGCTGGATGAATGAATGTATAATATCATGCATGCCATATTCTTCCACTCTTATTAAGAGGGGGCTTCCATCTTTTCCAGAGAATAAAGGCTTAACTTGTGAGAGCCTTTGATGGAAGAACACCCCTTTCACTCTTGATTTGGCCCATAATCAAGTTCTGATGCATTTAGGCATACAAAATACCATAGACTGTGTTAAAATAAAGAGTTCAAAAGAATTAAATAAATTTGATAAAATTTGTATTAGATTAAGTCATGAATTCATACTACTCATGCTCTAGTCTCTTAGGGAGTGAGTTTAACGACTTAATCTCCTTTCTAAATAAATAACAGCCTAGCCATCTTGCAAAGCATAAGACTTGCCTACATGGATTTAAATAGTAAGAGGAGTTAGCACTAGCATTATAAGTCCAGTGGTTTATTCTCTCAGATAAACTATATACCCATTTTTGCCTTAGATTTAGTCGTGATTTGGCCATCCCAAAGCTTCCTAGATTTAGGATCTGGTTATTTCCTCAGGGCTACAAGAATAAATCCTCACTTCTGGCATTTTCATAATCTTATGTTGTGGAATTATAAGCCCTAGAAATCTAATAAAATGTCAACTCAAATAATTAACTCTTCAATTTCAAAAAATATAAAGCCCATTTAAAGGGTAGATTAGAATTCTCACTAGTCGCATAGATCATGAGCATTTCCTACTTTCTCCCTTTGATTCCAAAAAATAAGTCTTCTCCTTGATCTATCCCATTTGATTTTCTAAAATAGCCAATCCTTTGATTGTCTTAGCCTTGAAATCTTTGGAGACCCTAATTGTTTACTTTAATCAAGAGTATTCTTAAGAATTCTCATTCCTTAGATGTATTAACTATTGCTCCATGGGAACTTAACAAACCCGACTTAAAATAAACACTTTTCCACATAAAGTAGGGGAAAACTCTCTGGTATATTTGAAGACCCATCATATCATAGGAGTCCTTATTAGGTGATTAGGTCCATTAAAGGGTGGTGATTTCTATCGTTCGAGATAGCACATCATTCCTTAATGTCATACTCGATCACTTCAATAAGTATCCCCTAAGATCTGCGTTGTGTCCCACATCCTCAAAAATAAACACCATATTTTTGGACTCTGGGATGGTTCCTCTCTCCATCTTTAGTAGACAATTATTGTCCCCAAGCATCGATAGGACTTATATTTTATATTGGCCCTGCTATTCTTTTCCTTGGCACTTAGCTTATTTTATCCTTGAGCAATGCTCACCAACATCCTTTAGTTTTAGAACCTCGCCGATGTAGTCTTAAAATCCCTATTGTGTTCCCCAAATGGGTGAAAATTAAAATTAATCAAACAAAGGAGATGAAAAAAATTAAGAACCTCTTCACCATCCTGATGGTGGGGCAAGGTTCATCCCATATTTTCTTTGAAAATAGATATCCCCATCCCACACACTCAACATTGTTGAGTGGAGATTCCATTTTCGAATAAAATCATGATATAAAATTGAAACTCCACTTAGCATACTTCACTTGTGCTAGAGTTGAAGTTTTTCCTCTTTTCGAAAAGCAATAAACCATAAACACATAAAAGAGAAGTCAAGACATATTTAAACCACCCACTTGACATACCCAAATTTGTCAAATGGGAGTTCCTCTTCCCATGGAGAAGGTAGAGCAAATTGAATTCTATTTACATTTGTTTGATAAAACTCCTTGCCAAAGTCTTAGACTTCAAAAAACACATTAGGAGCTCCTTTAACATACCTAAGTTTGTTAAATAAGTTCTTTTTTTTCAAAAATCATAAGCACATTTGACTTTCACTTAACATACCAAATTTTTTAAGTGAGAGTTTCATTTTCAAAAATCATAAACACACTTGACTTTCACTTAACATACCAAATTTACTAAGTGAGAGTTTCATTTTCAAAAATCATAAACATATTTGGCTTTCACTTAACATACCAAATTTGTTAAGTGAGAGTTTCATTTTCAAAAAAATTATAAACACATTTGACTTTCACTTAACATACCAAATTTGTTAAGTGAGAGTTTCATTTTCAAAAATCATAAACACATTTGACTTTCACTTAACATACCAAATTTGTTAAGTGAGAGTTTCATTTTCAAAATCATGAATACACTTTACTTTCACTTAACATACCAAATTTGTTAAATAAGAGTTTCATCATAAACACATTTGACTTTCACTTAACATATAAAATTTGTTAAGTGAGAGTTTTATTTTCAAAATCATAAATACATTGGACTTTCACTTAACATTCCAATTTTGTTAAGTGAGATTTTCATTTTCAAAATCATAAACACATTTGACTTTCACTTAACATACCAAATTTGTTAAGTGAGGGTCTCTTTTCAACACACATTTGATCCCTATTTTAACATACAAAATTTGTTAAATAAGGATCCAATTTTTCATGTCAAACCACACTTGAGCTTTCAATTAACATACCAAATTTATTAAGTGAGAGTCTCATTCTCAAAGAAAAATAAATATATCTCAAACAAATTTGGGGCTTTCACTTAACATACCAAATTTGTTAAGTGGGACTCCCATAAGAAAAGAAAATCAATCTCACAATCACATTTGACTTTTACTTAGCATACCAAATTTGTTAAGTGAAAGTCTCATCATCAAGCACAAATAAAACACATGTGGCCTCTACTTAACATACCAAATTTATTAAATAAGAAGCCCCATTTTCAAATCAAAATATCACATAATCAAATCTTGACAAGCAAAAATATTTCAAATACACAATCACAATTGCTTCTTAGCATACCCAAATATGCTAAGTAGAGGTCTTTCAAACTATTAATATTTTCAAACAAGATGCACAAAACACAAATATCTCTAAGAAAATTTCTCCTCAAATTTTAGAACCCCACCCAACCTACCTAAATCAGTTGAGTATGGGTTCTAAATCGAAATCATATGACAAAGTATCTCCTTATATTGTAAATCTCTCCAACAGAACTCCATTTAGCATACCTAAATTTGTTAGATGAGGGTTCTAATTCAAAAGGACAAATCAAAATAAATAATTCAAGTCAACATCAAGGAAAAATCTTCTCCTTCAATTCTATAAATCTCTCCATGTAATTTTAACCCCATTCAACATAACCAAAATTGTTGAAATGTGGGTTCACTCAAGATCAAAAGATAAAATCAAGCAACAAGCTTGAAGCAATCAAAGGAAAGGGACATGCCACGTAGCTTAAGATAAAGGGAGGTTGGGATATCTCCTTATCCCCAACCTCCAAGGAAATCATCTCTAAGATTAGAAAGTTACCCTCAGTGCCTAAAGCTCAAACCTCCAACTCTAAGGAAGGTTTGTAAGTTGCAAAGAATAACTTGAAGGAAGTAGAAGCCCAGCAGCAGTAGTTCACCTTACTTGCCTGGGATAGCATAGTAGCACAACCATCATCCGAGTTCAGCACTCCATCCACTGTTGCAGCTACTACTTCTTCCTCCACTAGCTCTTCTTCTGCCAGTAGGAGCGTTGTATCAGTGGACAAGGGCACTAAACCCCTTATCTCGCTTACTTTATTAGCTTTCTATCATGTACCTCCATCTAAGAAGAAATCAATGAAGAAAGCTTTCACTTACATCTTGTCCACTTCTGATACTCTAGAATTTATTCCTCTTGAAAACTCTCCAAGTCTATAAAATAATAATGATAACTCTAGTTTCGATCATTCTTTTTCTGATTTAGAAATAGATTTTTCATTCCTAAATCATTTGGTTTCACCCATTGAGATTGATTTAGAGTCATCTGACTCATGATCCCATAGAGAAGCTAGGTGAACCCAATGAGTAGGTAGAACTTTCCACTAAATCACCAAAGTCATTGATGTTAACCTTCACAGTGGCAAATTTCTACCTCCTAGGGTAGAACCTCAAGATAAGGGTAAGCAAATTATTGGTTCTAAAGAATAGATATCCCCTCCACAGGATGCTCCACCCATGAATATGCTTGTGGAGGATCAACCCAAGGTTGACTACAATGTCCTAACATCTTAGAAAGTCGCCTATAAGTTAATATATGACGCTCTTATCTTATCCAAAAAGATGAGGGAATCCCTAGTCAAAGCTCTTCTTGATCCGGAGATATGCTTAGCCCAGCTAAATGCTATTGAGGAGGAGGCTCCCAGTTTGGAGGACACTCTAGGAGTTACATTCAGCGATGAAGACTTGCTTCTAGGAACGACCAAGCACAACTGCCCTCTTTACATTATAGTGGATATTAGAAGATACAAGATATCTAGAGTTCTTATTGACCAGGGTACATCAAGGAACATGAGTCTAAAACTCTCGCTACTTGATTGACATCCAAACTTTCAAATGAGAGGATGATGTTGAGAAGATTCAATGAACAAGGCGAGAGGGCCAGCTCTATAGTTGCCATTAAGTAGATGATTGGAATAATACTGCCAAGTTTTATATTATAGACTTAGATACTTCTTTCAATGCTTTGCTTGGGAGACTGTGGATACATGAGAATAATGTGGTTCCATCCTCTCTACATCAGTGCATGAAATTCATGAGATGTGGGATTGAATATCACGTTAAAAAGAATCTTAAGCCATTCACAGTTCATGAGATCAGAATATATGAGGATGCAACCTACTATCATCCTCAAAATCAACAAGTCTATTCTTATGAACTTGGCAAAAGTTCAAAAATAAAAGTAAAAAAGAAAAAAAAAGAAAAAGAAAAAGAAAAAGAAAAGAAAAAAAGAAATGAGAAAGAAAATAAAATGGAGCGAGAAATGGACTTGGAGAAGAAAGTAGAGCCTAATATTAAATTATACCCACAGTTCGTTATTCCATTCAAACATGTGGGTAGGATGACTCGACCTCCACTAGGCAGTGGAAGAGGCAGATCCAGAGACATGCCTAGGGACGGAAGACCTCCTTATTAGCTACCCAATAGGAGTTATGTCCCTGCTGTTAGGACTGCACCTACTATCTATATAGACTTAGAATCTAGTTCAGAGAATGAGTCATATATGATTAGTATGCCAAGCACTTCCGTAAAATATCCTCATGCAAGTGATTGAGCACAACGATGAAGACCAGCTCCTAAGAAAAGCATAAGTGTATACAAGTCTATATGTGAAACAACGAGGCATCAATTGAGAACTTTAGTTTCTAACCACACTTTTCTCACAAAAGTTAAGGGTTTGGTAGTTAAGGAAGCCCTTATGTCTTCCACAAATGTAAAGGTGCAAAAGTTCTTTCTTGGAGCATCATCCTCGAGTCAAGAAGCTGATGTAGAACTTGAGGATGATTCATATAAAGATTTAATAGAATTACCTTTTGATTGTACTTTCTTGTGTTCTTAATTTAGCAAAGAAAGGATTAATTTCACATGCTTGGTCAAAACATAAGTCAGACTACTTTGAAAGGCTATGGGACAACCAAACCAGACATCCTCAATCAAGACTAGGACTAGAATTCGGCACAGTGGGTCCAGTTGACGATGACAACCATTGTTTAGTCATCATAAATCATTTGCATCTCATAGGTTCTTCTCAAATCATGCTAACTCTTATGATGAGGTATGTTTAGAAACTTCAGATGACCCAAGTGAGTTGAGAGATGCACTGCAAGAGTTTGAAGAAGAGATCAGATTAACCATCAACAAGCTTAAAGAAATCAACTTGGGAACTGAAGACAATCACATATGACTTACATCAGTTTCTTGTTAAATGAAGAAGAAACCAATGACTTAGTTAGGTTATTAGCTGAGTTTAATGACTGCTTTGCATGAAGTTATGAAGAGATGTCCCCTATCCCTTGACATAGTAGTCCACAAACTAGCAATAGAACCTAATGCTAACCCTATAAAATAAGCTCCTAGACGCATGTGATTAGATATTGAACAACAGATCACTTCTAAAATCAAGAAACTGATCGATGCTGACTTTATCAGGTTAGAAAAATAACATACTTGGTTGGCTAGTGTCATCCCGCTTAAGAAAAGAATGGCCTAATTTGCATATGCTGATTTTAGGGATCTAAATAAGGCATGTCCTAAGGATGAATTCACACTTCCTATACTAGAATTAATGGTGGACATTGCCTCATCTCATGTAGTATTCTCCTTTATGGATGGGTCATCTGGCTACAATTAAATCAAGATGGTCCTCTAGGATGAAAGAAACACTGCTTTTTGAACCCCAATCAGAATTTATTGTTATAAGGTCATGCCTTTCGACCTTAAAAATGTTGGTGCCACATACTAGCGGGCTATGACTCGAATCTTCAATGAACTCAATCATCATCAAGTTCAATGCTATGTTGATGATCTTGTTATCAAAAGCAAAGAAAAGGAAGACCATCTATTTAACTTGAGAGTAATTTTCAAAAGGTTAAGACAATAAAACCACAAAATGAACCCCCTGAAGTGTGCATTCAGAGTAGCTTCGAGAAAATTCCTTAGGTTTATCATCCGACACCAGGGAATAGAGATCGACCCAGAGAAGATCAAGGCTATCTTAGAAATGCCACCCCCTAAAAGCCTAACACAACTCAGGTCATTCCAAGTGTGGTTGGCGTATCTAAGATGCTTCATATCCAACTTATTAGGAAGATGCTAATCATTCTCAGCACTTGTCAAAAAGGATGCCAAGTTCAAGTGGAACGACAAGTGTCAGCTTGCCTTCGAAGACATCAAGCAATATCTAATGACGCCTCCAATTCTAGTTTCTATCCCGCAAGCCGCCATATTATATCCGCCGCATTAGACTAATCCTTGGTGCTTTTTTGGCCCAAGTCGACGATGAAGGGAAAGAAAATGCTCTCTATTACCTCAATCGTCATCTAATCCCTGCTGAGGCAAACTATTTACCTATTAAAAAGCACTGCTTAGCTTTAATCATTACATCCCAAAAGCTATTACATTACGTGCTTTCTCATAAGGTAAACTTGAGCTCTAGAGTCAATCCACTATATTATCTCATGACACGGTCGACCTTATCCAGATAGTTGGAACAGTGGTCTATGATTTTGTCACAGTTTGACATCACATTCATATCCCTCATGCCATAAAAGGACAAGCACTTGTGGATTTCTTAGCAGTGCATCCACTCCCTACTGATTCTCCGCTTAATGATGATCTCCCTGATGAACAAATCATGAACTTAGGGATACTAGTGGTCATCACTGGAAGATGTATTTTGATGGCATGGCTTCCTTTCAAAGAGGAGAAGAACCACAACTTACTATCCCGTGAAAGAGTAGGAATAGTTCTCCTAACTCGGATTAATGTGATGAGATTCTCATATCATCTATCCAATCCATGCACCAACAATGAAGTCAATAATATGAGGCTCTGATTGTTAGTCTAGAGTTACTCATTACACTATATGTCCAGAGTATCAACATCTTTAGGGATTCCCAGTTAGTCATCAACCAAATTGTTGGGTCTTACAAGGTTCTAAAGCCTAAGCTCCATCATTACCATAAGTATACCATGAAATTATTGGCCCAAATCCTAGAAGTTACCATATACAAGATTCTTCGAGGAGAGAATGTAGTAGCAGATGCATTAGCCAAGCTTGCCAAAGAGTTGGCATGTCCGGAAGATGAGTCCATTCCAATAAGGGTCCAAAATAGATAAGTCTTATCCCTTACTGATGTTGAACTCATCGAGAGATTTTCTCTTGAAGGTGAAATTATTGCTGCCAAAAAGGACGGGGAGTTAGATTAGAGGCAACCATTCATGGATTATTTAAATATAGGAAAACTGCCTCAAGAGAAATCACTAGACACCGTGTGAAGAGAGCCCTTTCCTACACTCTCATGGATGACACCTTATGCCGGTCCTTCGATCATATATGGTTACGGACACAAACACTGAAGCATGTGTTCATTATGAAGTACACTCGGAGCACATCAATCCTCAAAGATGGAAGTCAAGATCAAGAGACTAGATATTACCGGCCTTCGATGATCACTACATGGACGAAGCTAGAGATGCCACCAATGAAGTACATGGTGTTCCTACATCAACCACCCAACATTCTACATCCTACATTAGCCTCATGGCCATTTTAGTGTTGGGGTACCAACATTGTGGGTCCGATAGATCCTCCTTCTTCCAAAGGTCATCGATTCATCCTAACTATTACTGACTACTTTCCAAGTGGGCGGAGGCAATCCACTTAGAAGTCACAACAAAGATGTACTCCAATTTTTCAAGAACCATATCATATATATTTGAGTGCCTCGAAAATTATATCCGATAATGGTACTGCATTCAAGAGCACTAAAATCAATAGCTTTGCTCAGAGAAACAGCATAGATTAGAGATATTCTACCATCTACTACCCAAGGGAAAATGGGTTAGCAGAAGCCTTCAACAAAACTCTCATTCAAATACTGAAGAAGACTCTAGATGACAACAAACAATAATACCATGAACAGTTGGTTGAAGCCTTATGGGCCTACCGTACCACATACATAACTCCAACTCAATCTACCCTTTCTTCTTAGTGTATGGATCTGAATCTGTTATATCATTAGAAGTCCAACTCCCATTACTAAGGATACCTGTGGGTAATAAAATCACAACAATAATGCCAAGTTGTTGGAAGAGCTCAAGGTTTGAGGGAGAGACGCCACCGCATGCAACCTCGAAGTTATACAAAGCCAAGATGATTAAATTTCATAACAAGTTGGTCCGTCCTAGAGTTTTTCAAGTAGGAGAGCTTATTTTAGTTCTAAGGAGGCCAATTATTGCCCATCAAAAGATAGGAGGAAAGTTTGAACCCACTTGGGAATGCCCTTATGCCATAGAGAAGGCCTACCAAGGAAAGTCTTATCAACTCATAAATTATAAAAGAGAGCGCCCGATGCTTCCAATCAATGGGCTCTGGTTAAAGAAATACTATCCATAAATCTTGTTTGAAAATAATTATCAATAAAACTTCTTTTCATCTCAAATTTCATTTCTTTTGTGTTAGAAATATCTTTTTCTTGTGAATCCACCATGATGTATTTGGGGCTGTATAAACCCAAGAGGTCCACATAATTTGATAGGGTAAGAGAACCCTGTGGAATTTGAGAATTTCCCCTGCGACATCATTTCATCCATTCTTCGATGTGTTTAGGATAGGTGTAAGAGAACCCAAGAGACATCCTATTCCCTCTTTCACAACACAAATAATCATATATCTTTTTATTTCAAGCTACTTTGATGTGGGAGCAAGCCCCTTGTGGCATTCATTCATTAGCTGCTCTAGGTCGGGTCTACATGCTATCTCGCTAGTATGTCACCCTAGTGGTCACTTATTGGAGAATGTAAGTCCCCGTGCTTTCTTCCTAACTTGACCATTGCAAACCAACGAGCGCCTTATTAGTATGGTAGATTTCATTGCCCATCCAGTGAGCTACCTCATGTTGACTTTGCTTAAGAGATGTGAGTCTCCTGCTTTCTTCTGAACTAGCCATCATGCACCAACTAGGTTGAGTATATTTGATGTTTAGGGTAAGTCCCCGAGGATCCTTTCCTCTTGACTACATTTGAGTCAATGTAAGTCCTCCAGGCATTCACTTAGTAGTCCCTAGGTCGGATGAGCTATCGAAATAAGATAGATTATCCCGCCACTTTAGGAGGATGTGAGTCCCCGAGCTTTCTTGGTTGAATTGCAAAACCAACGCACCTTAGGTTATTATTGTCGCTATGTCGACAACGACTCACCCTGATACACCACTCTTGGAAAATGTGAGTCCCCGTGCTTTCTCCTTAAGTTGGCCACCGAATACCTATTTGATATATGACTAGCCATGTCATCTTTTCTAAGTGTTGGACTAAGTCTTTAGTGGCCCCATCTCCTGCAGGCATTCTATTTGGATCATGTCCTTTTTGACCCCATTTAGACACTATCCGGGTTACTTTTGGATTGGACAGTCCCCCTTTCCTAGTAGCCACCCATGTGGTTAGAGAGTTTGTTTAGTGGATGCATAGATTCTCCCTTGGTTCATTAAATCTAAGATAAATCTAAGCTGATATAAGCTCCTTCTCAGTTTGATCCCTCACAAACCAACAGGGTCCACGTTAAAATAAACTAAATAAATAAACAAAATTAATTCACCATGGATTAAGAATTCAAGCCCTAGTGGCCTTTTTCTCAAGCATGCATCCTATCTTTAGGGTAGTGTCAACAAAACTCCCTATAGAAATTGCCTGACTACTTTGAGTTGAGATAAGTCCTGCCGACTCTCTAGTCCCCAGTCGTTCAACTTGTCGTACACCAATGAGTTACCCTCGGGTCATCTTCGCATTGAAAGATATAATTCTATTACAATTCTTTAGTACTGATCGCAACCGATGGACCAGTCGGGTCATTTATTAATAAATGACGATCACCCAGGTTCCTTATTTAGGAAGATGTGAGTCCCGCTTTCTTCCTAACTTGACCATTGCAACCGAAAAGGCACCCCTTGGTTGGTTTCTACCTAATGGTGGTAGACTATCTCTTTAGATTTGTGAACCTAAGATAGGTCTAGTCGATATTAGCTCCTTCTTAGTAGATCCATCACACACGTGGTCCATCTAAAATTAAATTAATTATGACTATTCTTGAGTCGATATAAGTCCATAGATTCACTCAAATAGTCTCTAGTAGCATTGATCTATTGTTAATAGATCACCCCAATGGTTGATCCTACTTTGGAAGATGTAAGTCCTATGCTTTCTTCCTACAGTCTTGCACACCAAAAGAAAAAACCCCTTAGATAGTCCTACCTTGGGTAGACTACCCCTTTGGACTTGTAAATCTGAGACAGGTCAAGGCCGACATAGCTCCTTCTTAATTGGTCCATCGCACGCCAACAGGGTCCACAACATAATAGACCAAATTAAATTAAATCAAGTCAAATCAAATTAATCATCAGGACTACTCTTGAGTTGAGGTAAGACCCCCGGCGCCACTCAAGAGTCGCCTTAGGTCCGATTTGTTGAGCCATCAAGATCACCCCACGATCCTACTTGGGAAGATGTAAGTCTGCTATGCCTTCTTCCTATGCTTGTGCACACCAAAAGGTTCCCCTTAGGTCGGATAGTCCTACCTTATGGATGGTAGAGACTACCTTTAGACTTATAAATCTAAGGCAAGCCAAGGCCCTCGGTTCCTTCTTAGTATGGTCCATTGCACACAGGTCCATAATAAAATAAAATCAAAACCAACCTCCCTGGAGTCAAATTAAACATATTGAACAAACAAATTTCTCCCAAAGGCACAAATCAAATTAGCCTCCTAGTGAACCTATATCTAAATCAAATTTAATCAAGTGCACATCCATGGTGGATATGCCCTCAATCTAGAACCCTTCTCCCTAGTGGAGCCATAACAAATTAAACTAGCATACCTAGTCGAGTCTAATCAAATAAATCAAAGAAGTCCAATCAAATTCTTATCCCCAGAGAATAGCTTGAACCTGTTTTCTAAGTGGATGGTTCATGTACTCAATCCCCAGTAGATACACACTCCAAAAAAAAATCATACTCATAATCAAACTCAGATTCATATCCTCAGCAGATAGCTCAAACCTGCTTCCCTAGAAGAAGGTTCATGTACTCAATTCCTCTTTTTCTTCTATGCCCTTGGCATAAAGAGAGCTGCGTTGCACTAAGATCATGATTCTATCTACCTTTCAGATCTAGGTATACATCACTTTCATTATTTGTTGCAATCTTCTGGATGTTCTAGATCGTTTCGGTCAATGTCAATATGTGTAGTGTGCCTTGTCAATTACACCACACCTATTGGGGTCCTTTTATTGACCTCACTTTTGGAGTGAGCTCTTAACCTTCTCTCCTTAGACTTAGGACTCTTCTAGGCACTAAGAACTCCTTAGTCATAAGACACTTCTAGTGATTAGGTGAACACTTAACCTAAGTCTAAAAACTTAGAAGTGTTAATCATAAGATTAGGCTATGCCTTAGGGCTTAAGAAATTACCTATCCTATAGGCTAAACCCAATCTAGATACACTTTCTCAAATCAAACCCATATTCAATTCTCAAACCAAATCTCAAATTCAAATTCTAAATCTAATTTTAAATTTGACTCTAAATGATTGAAACCTAAAATCAAATTCAAATCTTAAGACCCTTACTGAGCCATATGAACCACATTCATAAGCGTAGCCAAAACTCCCTTTAGATCAAATCAAACTCAATTGATTTTCTTTATAGATCAATTATTCTTTCATTTATATTTACAAATATAAATGAAATCCAAATTCAAATGACCAAAACTATATTGAAAAATCAAATCCAAACTCAATAGCCCTTTAAGCCAATTCTTTGGACTTAACCAAATTATATCCAAATTAAGTCAAAATCAATGATTCTCTCAAATCAATGATTCATTTGATTATTTATCCAAATATAAATAAAACTTATAATCATCAAACCAAATCAAGCCAACCCAAGTCAAACCCAACCTAGCCTTTTGACTTGAAAATTTTAAATGAGCCAAAATCCCTTAAACTCCAAATTGATTATCGCTTGAATTTATATTTCAATAGGCTCAAATATAAGTTCAACTAAACTCAAATCAAACCAAACCAAATCAATTGACCCACTTAGGTCCACTTGACCCAAAGTGACCAAGGACCCATTTGAGCCAACTTCCAATCCAACCCAAATTGGATTGAACCAAGCTCACCAAAACCATCCACCATGATTATTGATCACCTGATCAATTGTAATCACTTAGGTCAAACCAAGTCAAGTTAGTCATTAAGTCAACCCTTAGCTCAAATGAACCAAAACTAGTCAAAACTCATCATACACCAAATTGATTGAAACCAATGATTTGAATCAACCCAAAATTAATATTTAAATATGACTTGACCACCAATTAAGCCAAACCAAGCCCAATTGGCCATTTGATCCAAGTTGACCCAAATTGGCCTAAAGGACCAAAATTGGGTCAAGTCATGATCTAACCCAAATTTATTGCAAACAATGGCTTAAGTTCATTCTAAATTGATTATTGAACTTGACCAAAGACATAATTGAGCCTAATTTGATCAATTGGTAAACTTGATCTAACCTAGCCCAAATTAGCCTAAAGGGTCAATTTGGCTTAAATCGAAATTAAATCCAAATTAATTCAAACCAAAGATCACATTCATCTTCAATTAGCCAATTGAACATGAATCAACCCATACCCTAAGCCAATTTGGCCAATTTTGGTCAAATTGGTCAACTTGACCCAATATGACCCATATGACCCAAATTGAGCCAAATCCCTTGAAACCAAGCCATGACCCATTACCGGCTGATCAAATCTGACCCAAACCTATTTGGGATCAGCTCAAAATTAACCCAACCTATTTAAATCCCTCATGAATCCTCCCTTAAATACGATTCCACCCAACCTCATTTAATTCTCTCAATCACATGCACTTAACTCCTCCCAAGCATTTGCATTGAATAGAGCTGATCATATGGTGGCAAGAGAGGACTTTGGAGCAAAATCCAAAGTCCTCAATCAATCCATCATCCATCCCAACCACTCAAGCAAGATGATAATCAATTTGGAGCCAAAAAATTTCAAAAAAAGAATGGATTTTGGCCATTATAAAAGGAGGGAAATGAGGTTTTACCCTCTTCCTCCCACCACCATTCACCCCTAAGAGCTTCCCAAAGTAAAAAAGGAACCCATCCCCCACCTCTTCGAGCTATTTTTGAACCCAAAAACACAAATAGTTACTTTTCCGACGAGGTGACGGTAAACATCGGAGAAGATGATGTTCTGAAGAGAGGCAAAGGTTAAAAATCATCTCAAAGCTTCCTCACATACCTAGGAGTTCGTTCGGATCTTCACTGATGCCGAAAACTATCCCTGTCGAGGTAAATTTTTCCAAACTGTAGCCAGCCTTAAGATTTCTCGCATTCCGTGATAATTTTCTTGTGATTTTAGGAATTTCTCCTAGATAATCCAAGCATTTTACTTTAAATCATCACAATTAAAAAAATAAAGGTGAATTGAATCAAAATGAGTCCATTTGGACAATTTCATTTTTAATTCAAAAAAATTTGTTCATCATTCTTTCTAAAGCTTTATACTATTGGATGTTTCGGATGTGGATGAAGGATGGATTTTTGACATACTTTGAGTTGTTAATGATGTTAGCCAGACTGACAGCGGTATGGGTTGATTCAATGATTCTTCTTGCTTGATTATGCGATTCCGATCGATCCGCCTGGATCATGCGATCGATGACTATCGATCAGATCCGGCGGTCTAGAGTGAACCGCGTGTCGCTCTCCAGAATGTTGACTGGTCTTTCCCGCCAAATGGCTGATGTCAGTGCCACACAGATTTTTCTGATTTAAAAAATCACCTGAAACTTCAAAAATTCATAGAAAATAAAATACTTAACCAAAGAATTGCAAACAAGGGCTCGTTGGATTTCTTTTAGAGGAATCCAATAAACTTAAAATCTCTAAATTTCATTGAGTATTTTAGCTTAATTGAGTTTTAGTGAAAATCAAATTCATTAATTAAACCAAAATATATGTCGATTAAGTTGAAATTTTGATTGAAATTAAAATTGACACACATACCATAAAATTTCAAGTGAAAAGTACCTGATTAAGTGAAATTAAATTTTGAAGTTTAGATTGTCCATTTTAATAAAATAAATCAAATAAAAATTTAGAAATTTACAAAATCTTCAAAATGGCTTAAATCACTTCAATTGACATCTAGGACTCTTAAGAAATAATGTGATTTTTGAATCTAATGAACCCCAAATAAACACTTAAGATTAAAGTTTAATCATTAAGGAATTAATTAAAACATAATCTAAAAATAATTTAAAATCAAATCAAAATCAATAATGAAATAACACTTAAGCAATCATTAATCAAACCTCAAATAAAATCATTCTTAGAGAAAATTAAATTAAATATGATTAAACTTATTTAAGTTAATAAAACTCAATTAAATGATTAAATCTTAAATCAAACTTAAAATTAAACAAATCTAGGAAACTTTACATGGTCAAACTAGTATAACTAACAGAATGAAATCTTAATCATATGAAACTCCTTAATGATTATAAATAAACAAACTAATTAATCATTAAATAAACTAAAAAAATCAAATTGATTAATAAACCAATTCAATAATCATTTAATATTAATCAAATTAAACCAAATAAAGTTAAAGTAAACTTAATTAACATATGATTAATCACATCCATTTGGAATAAGATAATTAATTAGCCATTAATACATAAACAATCAAGCATGTTAATGAAATCAAACATAATAAATGAATCAAATCAAATAAAACTCTAATCATAAATAATCAAACTTAATTGAAATGAAATAAATTAATTCACTTAATGATGGTAATAATAATAATCCTTTAATCAAATCAAACTTAAGTAAAGCACTTAACTATCAAATCACTCACAATAGGAAATTAAGTCATTAATCTTTAATTAAACAAACCCTTAATTAATCTAATGATTTAAAAAATTTAATTACCCTTAATCAAACTTAATTAATCAAACATCTAATTAATGCAAACTTAATGAATTAATCTATCATCTTAATGAATCAAATTAATTTAAATATGTTACATTAAAGTTATCTCTAAAATTAAGCTTAAATCAAACCCATAATTAAATTTAATAACTAATCACGCCTCTTAAATAAACTAATTAAGTCAATCAAATTAATCATATTAAACTTAAGCTTAATCAAACATAATCAAAATGCAATTAAATACTAATCAAAACCTAAATTAAACCTAAATCATTAATTCATTAATTATATCATTAAGAATTAAATAAATCTTTATTTAATTTAATAATTAACTTAAAAACACTCCTTAATTAAATTAATAACCCTTAAGCTAATCTAATTGAATAAACACCTAATTAATACAGACTTAATGAATTCTATCATCTTAATGAACCAAATTAATTTTATAAATCACAAAATTAATTCAAATCAAACACTTAATTAATAATTAATTTGATCAATCACACCTCTTAAATAAAACTAATTAAGTCAATCAAATTAATCATATAAAACTTAAACTTAATCACACATAAATGCAATTAAATACTAATCAAAGCCTAAAAAAACCTAAATTATTAAGTCATTAACCTAAATAAATATGAAATCAAATTGAAAATTAAACAAACCTTTATAATTAACATAAATACACTTCTTAATTAAACTAATCACATAATCACATTGAACCTAAGTAAACCCATAGACTAATAAAACTAATCAAATCAAATTAAATCAAATTAAATTAAATTAAGAAAGACTCTCATCAATTTAATATGTAATCAAATCAAATCTCATTCAACCTACTTAAATAAGATAAACTAATTAACTATCCAATGTATGAAATCAAAATATAAAACCAAACTTTGATAAACATGACAAATGGATGAGATTAAAAATAAATCTTAATACAAAGAATCAAACTCAATTAAAATCAAAATAAAATCTCAATTAATCTAATCCGATCAAACTACAAATAAATGAACCACAATAAGCATAAAATTAAGTCACATAACCATAATCAAAGAAAAAGGATTAAATATTAATTTAAAAGGATATTGAATTATCAAGATTTAATTAAACCAAAACATCTAATCTAAAATTAATCAATCAAAAACACATGAATTTAAACAAACTTAAACTTCATTAGATATTAAGGATATTGAATTATCAAGATGTAATTAAACCAAAACATCTAAATCAAAATCAATCAATCAAATACTTAAACAAACTCAAATTCTAAATCCTTAATCAAATCAAGTAAATCAAAGCAAATGAATTACACAAATTCAAATGGGCTAATTAAGATACTTAAGGACCTTTAGTTAGATTCTTTAGTGTTAGGATGTAGAATGTGAGTTCTCTCTACAAATGGAATTCATTCTACTCTTCATTCTTGAAAATATAAACATCATTTTAACCAAATAAAAGTGAAAAAAAAATAATAAATCATTAAATCATTTAAATTAAAATCACCCAAAGGTAAAATTTAAACAAATTCAAACTCAAAATTGAAACTTAAACTAAAGAAGCTTAGTAAAGTCTTCATACACAAGCTTAAGCACACACACATTAGAATACTAAGTCACCACTTCTAGCTAAGTTAGGCATTGTATGATGATGTTGTGTTTTGTTTTGTGATGTAATATTTTAGACTGGATGTTAGTGTATGTTTCAGATTGATGTGCTATTAGCCTAATCATATTTTGATTTGGCCCATAATCAAGTTCATACATTTAAGCATGCAAAATCCCACTTTATGTGAAAACAAAGAGTTCAAAAGAATTAAATAAATTTGATAAAATTTGCATTAGATTAAGTTTGAATTCATACCTCATGCTCTAGTCTCTTGAGTGAGTTTAAGGACTTAGTCTCCTTTCTAAATAAATAATAGCTAGCCATCTTGCAAAGCATAAGACTTGCCTACATGGATTTAAAGCATAGGAGGAGTTAGTTGACCCTCATTATAAGTCCAGTATTGGTTTATTCTCTCTTGTGGAGGTAAACCATATACCCATTTTTTTCCTTAGAGTTAGGTCGTGGTTTAGCCCTCATCAAAGCTTTCTAGATTTAGATGGTTGTTATTTTCTTTGACTGAATAAATCCTCACCTCTTAGGCATTTCCATAATCTTATGTTGTGTAATTATAAGCCCTAGCAATCTAATTAAATGTCAACTCAAATAATTAACTCTCCTCAATTTCAAAAATATAAAGCCCAATTATAGGATAGATCAGAATGCTCACTAGGCTTCCTAGTATCATGAGCATTTCTAACTTTCTCCCTTTGGATTCCAAAAATAAGTCTTCTCCTTGATCTATCCCATTTGATTTTCTAAAATAGCCAATCCTCTTAACTTTGAAGTCTTTGGAGACCCTAATTGTCTACTTTAATCGAGAGTATTCTTAAGGAATTCTCATTCTTTAGGATGTAATTAATGGGGCTTGCTCCATGGGAACTTAATCAAAAATAAATCCTACTTTACTTTTCCATATAAAGTTGAGGAAAGATCTCTGGTATATTGGAAGACCCATCATGCCTTAGGAGTCCAAATTAAGTGATTAGATCCATTATAGGGTGGTGATTTCTATCTTTGAGACAATACATCATTCCTTAATGTCGTACCCGATCACTTCAATAAGTACCCCCTAAGATCTGCGTGGCATCCCACATCTTCAAAAATAAACACCACACTCACAAAACCAAAATTTCCCTCTTCCTCTCATCCTCACTTGGCCGAAAACTCCCTTCCCCACTTTTTGATTCGTTTCCTAAAACAACAAGCATAACCTTTTTCAAATTAAACACACATCCACTGATTTTTATCCTTCCGATCTTTCCTTTTCTAGTCGAAGAGGAACACCATCATCAGTTCTTCACGATTTGCATCTTCTATCTCTTTGTCGATCATTTTGCCTTAAAAAATAAGTCTGAATATGTGTGATGTGAATGTGAAAGTATATATATGATCTGGTTTCTTTTTACAAGTTTAAAGACCCCGTTAATGCCCCATAGCGGGTGCAAAGACGACTATGGTGTCGCAAGACACTACTCGCTATACTCAATAAGGTGTACCAAATAAGCCAAAAAAATTGTTAGATGTCGCTCCCCTAGCCGAAATGCTGCCAAAATTTCGTCAAATCTTTGGACTTAGAAAAAAAAAAGAAATTGGCTTAAAAGCACTAATTAAAGAAATCTAAAGCTAAATTCAAATTAAAAGAATCAAACAAGAAAAGAAAAGAAAGGGAGAACTAAACAAATTTTAACTGAGATAGGGGGAGTTAAATGCTAAATTCATAAAGAAATTATAACAAAATTGGAAGTCTAGTCTTTCACTAAATATGAAACTTAATGAGGAGTTAGGGATATTGGAGTTGATATTTGTTTATGTGAATAGAGCCTTTTATTGAATACTCAAAGTGTTAAATTCTCAAACAAGTAATCATAAAACTAATTGAACAATTAAAATTAGGTGTGATGTAGAAAGAAATAGGAATCTTTTGAACATCAAATCAAAGCATAAGAGAGCCTCTTGGAATTAAGATATACTCTTCAAATATACTTAAATAAATTAAATAAAATTAAAGATACTTTATCAAAAAATTTTCATGAGATCGAATGATTGCTAATAAGCATAAGCGATGAATCCTTGGAAAATGTTTGAAGTATATTCATTGCCTTATTAAATACTCAAATTGGATCAAAGAGAAATTGAGTATAGTCGATGATGAATTTGAGAATTGTCATAAGCGAAAGTCTATTGAATATTCAAAGACTAATCAACTTAGAATCAATTAAATATTAATCCAAAAAATCTAATAAGATATTAGATCAATTTACAATACCTACTACGCCACCAGATTCACAACACATCGTACAAGCGAACAGAAGACGTTAATTAAAACATTCTTAAATACACCCGCATGAGCTCCGACACTATGCTGAATGTTTAAAGTCAAGTGTTAATCGAGGATCTTTGGCGGGTTGCTTCTCGGTTTAGTCTTAGGGCCGGTTAAGTTAACCAAAATATATTATTAAATTTCAACTTAGTAAAATATCTGAGAAGTTAATTCTGTCATTTGATAGTAGATTTGATCCTCTGTTAGGAGTTAAACATATTTGACAAGATCTAAAGTTCTCAAATATATTCGATTCAATCAATTAACTACCCGATGATGGTTGTGTTGAATGGTGTTTCAATTAGTGGATACTTCCATGAAAATGTGATTCTAATTTTAAATCAAATTAACTCAAATTAAGTATCAATCTAAAAAACTGCTTTAATGAAATTCAATCATTAAAAGTTTAAAACAAAACTCAATCTATCTATCTTCCGCAATAGTTTGTTGAAGGTGATAAATTAATAAGACTCTAGCTCACAATGGAGCCAATGTCAAATCAAGTGTTCTGCTATGTTCACTCTCAATTAGTCTCATGCCAGTAAGGACGTGGCCCGTGTCTTTTGATTGCGTAGCTTGGCCGGTAGGCTCCACAGATGATGTAGTTACGACCAGAGTCCTCTGATCGGGTGGTTTGGCCAGTAAGACTGCATTATATTATGATCACGATCGTAGCTCGTATGCTCCCCAATGGACTTGCCCTTTGAGTTGTGAATCATAGGGTATACTTGATAGGGAAAAAAATTATCTCATTGACTTAAGCTGTCTTAGACAAACACCACCCAGGTCTACAAAGATTTCTTGGGCATGTGTTCGATAAGGATCATTGATTCGGTTGGGTTGACTTCCTCCTCTGACTAAGTAGACAAGGGACCACGATAGCCTGGGATGACGAAACCATGGCATCTAGAATGGGCACGTCATCATTCCCCCAACCATCCGCTTTAAGCTAAAAATGATGAATTTGATAAACTCAAAATTTTAAAACTCTACATGCTGCTACTATAAGCTACACATTTAGTGATCTAACGGCTAGCCTTAAACGAAAGTTCTCTCTCAGCATTGAGAGGGGTAATTAACTATAGGGGCTTGCACTTATAGGAAACCTATAACCAAATCTAAAGTCTTCACCAAATGAGGACAAAATCTCTGAGTAGTGTCTTATCTACTATCTCATTTGCCTTCTAAAATTTCGACACCTTAAATCATACTCTCTCCTTCAATTTGTCGTGGTTGGTGGCAATTTTGAATCCCACATAAGATTATGCCATTTGATCTAAAAATGCATGTGTTACCTATTAGAGGATAATGGATCAAGTATTGAAGAATTAAAAAGAAAAGAATACTGAAGCACATGTCAACAATTAGCTGAGGAATAACAAGTCCACGAAGCAACACATCTAATATATCTAGCATACATTCACCATTTTAAAAAGTGAAAGTGTAACTTGTGACTCAATCGACTAAAATATACTTTTGCTGTATGGTTAACAAATTCTTAAGATCTCTCTTCACATTTAAGGGCATAAAAATCAACTTAGATAAAGTCAAGATAATCTTTAAAAATGTAATTACCCAAAATGACAAAAGATGTGCAACTATTCATTGGGAGGCGATCATTTTCAACAGCTTCATCTCAAAGGTAAACGGATGGTGCTCATTCTTCTTAAGGTTATATGTAGTATAAAGCTAACAATGCAAAATTTACTTCCAATGCGCACATACAAATATATATATAGAATAAAAGTATATTTTTGTTTTTGCATTAGAATTACTTTTATACTGAAAATTCAAAAAATAATAAGCAAGTTGTCATAGGAAAATTTAAGCACCTCAACAGGCTGAGTTTTTACATTAGAAAAAAAAATAAAAATAATGATGTGAAAACTACAGCGATATAATAATAGAGTTTTAAATTCCACTATATTATCATACCCATTCTATTTTTAAAGTTCCATTTGTCAACTTAATAAAGCAATTAAAATTAATTATTTTGCTGCAGTGCAAGACACATAGATAAGCTTGACATCAAAATTGTTTTTACGAGAAACATAAACCTTTAGCTGTAGATAGTGAAAGGGAGGAAGCACATATACTTTGGAACCATTTGAATATTAATGCAAAATATTTTGAAATTTCAATGTACAAATTTATGATTTTAATTTTTTATTAAAATTTAACTGCCATTTTTTATGTAGAATTATTATTTTTACTTATATATTCATTAAAAAAAAAATTTTAAGATAATTTTTGTATTTAGAAATATTAAGCCATGCACCATTTTCTTTAATGGTCTAGGTTTTGAATCCAAAATCATCATAAGAATGAGTTGAATCTTATTAGAATCAATCCGATATCGAGGTAGGAAGAAGAGAGGGTGTATAGGATGATGAATGTTAGCCTTGTAATTTTTTTTATTATTTGGTAGAGATTCATTGATATAAGATTATATTTGTATATCTAGGATATATCTGACCAAAAGTTTTAATCATAATAATATCCATATATATATTATATATATATATATATATATATATATATATATATAAAAATAACATAAAAATAAAACTGAAAATAAAAAAAATATTCAATAAATTGATCCCAAACAGGACCTAAAACAACAAAAATCTGACACACTTATTCTCAATCTCCTTAGTGAAAGAAAAACAAGATCTAAGATCATGAATCTCTCCTCCTGATTGATGACAATATTTGCAACCATCATCCTGACAGCTTTCTCATTTTTGGTTGGTATAGATCTTCTTCATAAAGAGTTAGATGACATTTATTGACAATAGGGAAACATAAATTATAGTGTGAGTGATTGATCTAAGAAGTTAACGGAGGGCTATGACGGTGTAGTGAATAGAACTGTTTGAGTAATTGTGGTTGATGGTGTGGGAAAGTTAAGGTTGTAGCAATGCCAGCAGGTTAACTGCACAGTGTCCAATTCTACCACAAATGATAGTAGGTTAAATGCACTGTGTCCAATTCTTATGAAAAATGATAATTAGAGTGATTATGATATTAGAAAACTTTCTTCCATCCCACATCATTATGATACATATAAGATCGATAAACATTAAATTCACATATTACACACTAAAATTTATGAAAAATTTAATATCCTTGAGTGTGCTCTTAAATATATAAGATTTCAATTTGACCTAATTATCTTAGCAATAATAAGGATTATGTCTTAGCAAAACTAATTCTTGATAGTAAACATATAAGTTTTTTTTTTCTATAATTTCCCGTTAAAAATATCGAATCATAAAAAGTCAATTGAAAATGGGAGAGTAAATTTTTGTCTATATCTCTTATATTGAAAATATTAAATCGAAGACAAATATTGGTGAATTTCTTCAACTATTGGTTTTTTTTTCTTTATGCTGTAACATCATTTCACAATAAAAAAAACTTTATTTGTCACATTGTTGTTATATTTGGAAAAAATATAAAAATAAATTTAGCTCATTATTTATGATTTTTTTGATATTATAATGTAATTCTGTTAAATTATTTGAAAATTTTATTAAAAAGTTATGTATTACATATATGAAATACGTTTTTATTCTCCTGGTTGTCATTACCACATGAGTTTATAACTAAATTTACTTAAAGTTTCACAGAATAATTATATATATATATATATATATATATATATATATATATATATATATATATATATATATATATATATATATATATATATTTTAAATAAAATAACAATAAAATTTAGACAACAACATATCATACAAAATTTTAATTGTTGCTTCTTAAATAATAGTATATGTTTTTTTTAAAAAAATCAACGTTATATGTTCCACATATTTGTTTTTCAATTTCTTTTCCTCTTTGTTATCAAATATTTAGGGACCATTTGGGATCAATTTAATTTTTTGCTTTCAGTTTTATAATTCTTTTTTTTTATTTTGCTTTCAGTTTTATATTTCTTTTTATTTTTCTTTTTACTCGGTTTAAAATAAAATATATTTGATGTTAATAATCATTTTTAAAAACATTCAAAAATCTAAAAATTAATTTGAATGTTTTTAAAACTTTCCTGATTTTAAAAGAGTCAAATTATAATACATTAGGCTTCAAGTTTCAATAATTTGAGTTTATTGATATTTCAACATTTATATTGTACCTATAAAATCAAACTAATTTTGCTTTTGCATGAAATAAAGATAAGAGAACAAAAAAAAATTAATTTTTTGGGCAGATTATTAATCAACATGCATTGATATAAACATTTTAATTGTAATAATGTTGCAGTTGGAAAATATGGGTTTTATAATGTTGTGGTTGTGATGTATATGTAGAAGAAGGTGGCTGCGAGAATTATCTTCGCTCATGTTTATGATCCTAAGAATGAGGTGTCAGTGTCTATCACATGGAACTTAGCATTCGTATAAAGTTCACCGATTCTAAGTGGAAGTATAAAAGATCCGAGAGTCTTCTGTCCCTTTTCATTAAAGCAATGGATCATTAGCTTATCTCTACCGAGATGTTAAATGTAGAAATAATCTTCTTAATGCTCAGAGACTCATGAGATTGACCGATGAGCCCGGGTCAATTAGAATTCTATTGATTATAATACCACCTCTCCGCAGAGACATACAATGGGCACATTGTGTTCTAAATGTCCTGCATGAGGTCTTCTTCAAAAAAGGTGATCACCGAAAGATCTTGAGATTGCGTAACTTCACCATACACCGCTCGCAAAATATGCTTCATATTTCTCCGGATCCTTAAGAGCATGAATCAAGGTCCCATGGAGATCCTTTGACATCAATAAGGCCTCATACACACTCAATTGTGCAGGATCTTCCTTAAATGTGATAGAATATTGTAATTAATTTTGTTTATTTACTAGGCTTATTCGTGAATGATGTTTCATTGACTTCAATATTTTTATCTTTGTCTTTGTTTAGTGGGTCTTTCCTTAGTGGCGGTTTCAATATCTTGCCACTTCTTAGTTGCACTTGAGCTGCTCTATCTCGCTGCACTCTTCAAGAAGTATCACCTTCACAATCACCATTTATCCCTAAGCTTCAATCACCCCAATTTTATATGCTCCATGTGAGATTTAATTGAAGATTTTGAATCATCCCTATCAGGGAAGCATAGATCTTCTTTTGAGCCATCATCTGCTTGTCTCGCCATCAGATAGGCTTCGGGGATCACCCTTTTGAGAATCTTTCTTCTTGAGGGGATAAATTTCTTGAATTTATCCGTACATGTTGTATCTAATGAAACTTCCTGATTCCTTCTATCACATGAAGAAGGGCTTCGTAGAGAGGCATCTGACGTCGCCGAGATAAGCTAACATGTTTATCTAGGCAATAGTTCTTCAATGTCATCTTCTTTTCTACTTATCTCAGTGATTTGAAGTCCCAACATAAAGTCAACAAACTTGATAGGTTACCTCGCCAGTTGCTGATATTCTTCCAGAATATTAAAAAAATTTTGTGTTGTAGTCTTCTTCTTAATTTTCTTTTGTTTTGCTTGTTTCTTAGATGCACTTGGTTCGCCTTGAATAGGCTATTTCTCACGCTGCAATATGCCAACCTTCTTTAAGTATCTTTGGGAGGTTAAAGCGTTTGCTTTTGGTGTATCTTTTAGGCCAAGTACTGGTTCAAACGGTGACTTCCACTTGACACAAGGGACACCATCCAATTGTTTTAGCATTTTCAATGTTCTCTTTGAGACTACAGTCTCCCATCGATCATCTTTAATTGACTTTTATTTTACTTTATCTTTTTGCGAGGGCTCGGGAGAGGACGTAACCACCATTATAGATTCTTTCTTTGGGTAAATAAGGACACTGTTGGACAGCGTGAATTCACCTCTCCTGTATTTTATTTCTAGTCAGTCTTTGAATACATAATAATCCTCAATTGGGTGGCTTACCACTCGATGATATGGGCAGTAATGTGGATTATTAGTTTAATTCGATTCTTTTAGCCTTTTACATTCAGGTAATTCCATTCCAACTTTGAGTGCCTGGTGAAATAATTTAGCCACGCTTTCTCTCTTAAAGAGTATTATTTATTCATCTTTTCTTTGAGAGATGGTTGAATACGTTCCATATCTCCCATTGATTGCCTCGACTCCACCACTTGAGAAATTTCGGGGTTTCTCGTTGCCTCCAAGGACAAGTTTGGGCTGAGGGTTGACTATTGTTTGACTCTTTCTTTAATGTAAGTAGGTTGTTTTCCTTTATCAAAATTATAAACTACCAGTGTTCCCTTACTTGAGGTATAAGAAGTTGAGTGTGATTCACTCTTCTTTGGCTCTGAAGGTTTACTTTTTTTTTGTTTTATCTGGATAACTTTTAGACTTTGAGAAATTTAACTTCTCAAACTTGTCTACTCGATCGAGCAGCTCCTGAAAAGTAGTGATAAAAGTCATGCACAAATATGGTGCCATCTTATCATCAATATTTCCCATCAACAACTGGATCGCATGCTCTTCCTATAGTTGTTGTTCACACCTTATGCTCATATTATGTCAGCATGTAATATATTTAGTTACTGAATCATCCTTTCTTCTCTTCTCTAAGGCGAGGTTAGCAATAGTTGTCTTTCTGACTGCGCTGGTAAATCACTTGACAAACATAGTCTCTAACTCCACAAAATTCTTGATCGAGTTATTCGATAATTTAGCATACCATTCAAGCAGTTGATGTTAGACTGCTAATAAACTGATGAAATAGCAATGCATAATTTTCTCCGGTATTACCACACGTCACTTTAAACTATGCTAGGTGTTGTTTGGGATTACCGTTGCCATCAAGAGTATTAAATTTTGGCATCGAATAACCTTTGGGGTATGGTACTTGGTCCTACTCTGCTAGGTATGAGGGACCTTTATTTATCAATTTTTTGGCATGCACTGCAATGCCGATAGCTTTGATCTTCTTATTCAAAATAGTCTCTAGTTGAGCGGTGGTCACATGTTCAGATATGCTGGCCAAGTTCTGAGGGGTTGGCTAGGATGCCAACTGATTAACTTCATTCCTCCCATCGTGAGCACTATGTGCTCCTGAAGTTTGGGGTGCTGGTTCAGTAGATGAGTTTATAGGTATTGCATTAACGACATGGAGATTAGTAGTTGGAAAGGGAGCTAATGCTGGTGCCACTGCAACATTTCTTTGCATCATTTGCATCATCAAATTTACTTGCGCCATCATTTCATTCATCTTTATGTTAAGCTACACAATCTCATTATCTTTTTCCCTCTTCTAGCATTGCATATGCCTTTGTGCTTGGGCTATTGTGGTTGTATCGGTATATGCAGGATTCTCGTCCCTTTCTGATTCTTCTCTTCACTCATCATCTGAGGAAGGACTTAGGTGCTTTTCTGCTTCCTGTTTTTCAAGAGGAGCGGAGGGTAAGATGGTACGCTGACATTGATTATAGAAGCGAGTACCAGGCTGGTCATCATCTTGACCTACCATGTAGATCACTTATATTCCCATGGTTTCGTCATCATCATCATCATGTTCACCTTCTTCTTGTACCCTCACTTTTGAGCGTCGACTCCAACGGAATCAGGCTCAGGTTGCGGCATGAACATCTCTTCAGTCGGAGGGCTTCGATCAAAGTCGACTACCTCTTGAGGAGATGGTGCTACTTGGTGATGGGATTCCATGGAGGATTCTTGACAGTGTTGACCATCCATTGGCTCATTAATAGTAATTTTCTTTTTTAGAACCCATTCCTGTCGGGCCTTATCAATGGCGGATCTCCAGGAATACAATTCAGATGTCACACCCTTGTTATTTTCCATAATTATTTCTTCTTAGAGCTTTGGCCTCCAGATTTATTTTTCCTTATGTCGGGACCTTTCGTTGGCGGATTCCTGGACATGTGGTCTAAGCAAGTGTCATGCCCCAATGCTCATCGCACAATGTCTACTTATAATGGTCTTTAGCATTTATTAATACTGAAGACAACTTCCCCATTGGAGCTTTGTTAGCTTCTCTGATGACTGGACCTTGATATTTCTTCTTCATAAGGCTATTTTCTTTAACAACCTTCAACACTCTATGCACTATAGTAGATAGAGTCTCAGGCTGCTTCTTCTGAGGGATTAGAGTTTGTCATTGCTAATTTCAAAAAGATTATTTGATTTTACCCGTGGAGCTATTCCTCTTGACCCACTTTAGATTTTCAAATTTATTGCAGCTAGAAACATTAGCTTCTGGCTGCTATACTGGCTATGTGATTAGTGGTTCTGGCAATAGTTGCTGGGCTTGTAGTTCATCATTCATTCTTCTTCACTGTCTTCTATTTAGCTTACCACTAGATGAGGAAGCCTCAACATCATGCCTTCTAAGCGCAAATGGCTCAGCCGGTAAGAATGTAATAGTTACTGGAGCCAATGAAATTTTATGGCCAATAACAGTCCTTTTTGTTAGTGGGGCTTCTGGATGCCCTTTACTTTCAAACACAGAGGCCCTATTCCTTGGAGCTTTAGTAACAGTAGTTTAAATTAGCCTTCTTTACTGCACTTGCAGAGGTGCTCATCGTGCAGTCATTTCAGCTGGTTGAGGCTTTCGAGCTTGACTTCGAGCAACCGGGTTATGAACAGTTCCGTCTTGGTTGGCAACGATAATAGTTGAGAAGTCCACGCTACCAAACTGGATGGTAGTTCATGCATCCCTAGTATTGATAACAGCATTAGCCAGACGGATGTTAGCTCCGCGGCCTAGCTTGACGATGAAGGGTGAGTTCTTGAGATCCATTATGTGTAAATGAAATACGGGGATTAGTAACCAACAATTGATACATCATCCCATACTTTCAAAATGCATAGATACAATAGAACATATATGATAAAATATAAGAACAAATTATGTATAAAAGAGATTTTGAAAATTTCAGAATTACGTTCATTAAAAAAAAATTGAGTTTCAATCAATTTCATTTTATAAATAACTTTAAATTTTTAACTTTATTATACTTCACTGCTATTAAAGCTTTGATTCGACTAGCCAAAAATGGAAAGAGAAACTTGTCCTTAGCGGAGTCACCAGAAATTTGTGAGCTCCAAAAATTCACTAGCGACCTCTCGATGAAGAGAGTAGATTAAATGTAGGTGAAATTTTTAGAAGGAAGATGGAATAGTAGATAAGACACTACCTAGAGATTTCACCCACATTTTGTGAGGACTTTAGATTTGGTTCCTGATTTCCTATAGGTGTAAGCACCTATAGTTAATTACCCCTGTCAATGTTGAGAGAGAACTTTTGATTAAGGCTAGTCGTTAGATTGCTAAATGTGTGGCATATAGTAACAGCATATGGAGCTTTAAAATTTAGAATTTATGAAATTCATTATATTTAACTTAAAGATGGTTGGGGAACGCGACGCGTCGATCTAGATCCCATAGTTCCGTCATCTCGGGCTATCGCGGTCCCTAGTTTACTTACTCAGAGGAGGTAGTTGACCCAACCTGATAGAAGGATCTTTGTCAGCAGTCATGGGTTGTGTCGTCCAAGGGAACCATGTAGACCTAGGGTGATGTTTGTCTAAAGTGACAAGTTTAAGTCTACTTTAGTTGATAGAAGGCTTTTTGTCTTATCAAGTGCACTCTATAATTCACTACTCGGAGTACAGATCCATTGGGGAGCATAAGGACTATAGTTGTGATCATAATATAATGGTGTCATTTGGTGGTAGCTACCCGATCAGAGGACTCTGGTCGTACTACATCATATGTGGAGCCTATTGACAAGCCACACAATTAAAGGACACGGGCCATATCATTGCTGGCATGAGATTGATTGAGAGTGAATATAGTTATGTACTTGACTTGATATTGGCTCCTTTATGAGCTAGAATTTTCTTAATTTGTCACCTCTGACAAGCAGTTGCGGAAGGTGGGTTAGATTGAGTTTTATTTTAAGTTATAAGTAGTGAATTTCATTTAACAATTTAAAACTTAGTAATTTATTTGATTTTACATTTGTATTGATATTTGATTTTGATTAATCTAATTTGACCTTGCAAGCACATTTTGATGATGAATATCCCCTCCGGTTGAAATCTCCATTCAACATAGCCATCATCGAGGTTAAATCAAATTCTCTTCTTGGTGATTGAGCATTTGATTTAGAGTCAATCCTATTAACTCCTATTTTGCAAAGTGGAATGGATTGATTAAGTGAGACTTACGACTTCACCATATAGATAAAGCAGCCCAGTTGAATTTATTTCATCTCTTAGTATGGACATTTGCACAAATCTCGAGATAGAGATTACGAGTTTGACTACCTCATCATGCGTGCATGAATGATTTCATTTTAAAATAGTTTATTGTCTATATGCATTTGAACACAAGCTTTCAATATAGGTTTTGCATTGAAATATGTGCATAAGACAATCTTTGAAGCCATTTGTGAGCATTCTAATATGATGAAATTGAATGACAAAGATATCTTACTATATAAATCATTTTATCTACAAGCAACTTATGTACATTTTAATACTATAGTTTGAATGTTGAGATGTAAATAAGCCTTGATCTTTTGGATTAGTCGCACTTATCAAAGAGCTTTCAAGGACATCATAAATCTCAACCAATCCATTTGATTATATTCGATCATTTAATGTGAATAGAGATATTTCCAATTGCACATTAGGGAGCCTAGCTAATGCTCATTGAAAAATGATCAATTTATGTTCATATTCCTAAGTGAGTTATCAACTCCCATGTAAGCTCTTCAAATTTAGTTGTACTCAATTGGAAATATTCTAAATTCATCAACATAAAACGTAATGATCTCAATATACGTTGGACGAGTCATCTTCAAGTTTGTTGATGAATTATCGGGTCCCTTATATGTGTCACTTGAGCATAATTTTTTCTATCAATTGACTTTCGATTTAAAACTTTGCACTTTCGCATAGGTTTTGAATGGATTTTGAATGTTTGAGAGATTCTCTATTCGTGTTCTCATTTTAAGTCTTTTATAAGCCTTTTTTTGTCTTTTCAATTGCATTTTTGTTATTTAATTTATCCAATTTAAGTTTTATGAAAGTCCAAATTTTTTTTGATAAAATTTCCGCAGTACCTCCCCTAGTCAGGGGATATTTACCAAAATTTAGCATAGTGTTTTACAACACCTCAGTCGTATAAGCTCCAACCTACCCGTCTAAAACAACGTGCATAGGCTCTTTGAATACCTTAGCAAACACTTTTTGTAGATTTGCTCTTTGTAAGTTTTGATACATTGCTATTGTCACATAACACAAATCCGTTAACTCTTGGAACTACCCAACCAGGTGCAGTGTTTAGCCATAACCCATTCCCCATCTTTATATGCTTGAAATCTGGATTCTTGGTACTTAACAGAACCTTTAGCTTCCCCTCACAATTGTCCAACCATTTTTTTTAGGATCAGAAACTAATTCATCACACCAACACTTGACATTATCGGATGGCTTCATATCACCTGAATCAGAAGTAGATATCTCATCCTGCTTGTGCATGCTTCCACATCGTTTTGGTTTACTAGCATCCCTGACAAAGTTAAGGCTATGAGCTATAAGCTTGATAATTTCCTTAGTATCCTCATCTGTAAAAGCTAGATTGTCTCCAGTAAGCTGCCCATAAACATATATGAGATCATTTTTCTTCAAATGGCAAGTAGCAATTTCAGCCAAGTCTCCTCGAGAAAACTATGGGGATCCAAAACCATGAGCTGTACTTGGGCATCTCCATGTCTCATTAACAAAGATTTCGACAGAAGCGTAAATTCCATCTGAAAGCTGTTGTAGCTTGACGCCTCTATCAATGGTGCCCACGAGGTGGATGGAGTTAGCGACCTTCAGCTGAATGGGGATCAAGCTCGGCCACGGAAGCTCCAACGGATTTTTCGCTGTCGTTGGCTCAACTGGAATGTCGGCCTTGGCTTTAGCCGTAGGTTTCTAGCTCTTCCGATATGTTCTTACTACCCGCTCGGTGGAAAAGGGGAAAGAATGGAAGACGCTCAAATGTGCTGGCAGGTGGGATCGTCCCTGGAGGCCTGGGTAGAAGAGGTGGACGGATGAGGGGAGAAGGCTTAAGCGGGCAGACCAGAGGCGGAGGTTTACAGGAGGGATCTGCTGCAGTGGAGTTCAGCGACAGTGTAAGAGGAAGTGGTGAGCTGCGAGGGGTTGGTTTGCTGCATAGAGGAGATGAGGACGGCAAGAGAGAGAGGAAAGACAGCGGGAAGGTTCGCAGGTTGGCTGGTTTCGCATGAATAGCTGGGCCAGAGGGATGGTTCACTGTAAGTGTGGATGGCTCGAATTCTAAGTGACGAGAGAGTGAGTTTACGTAGTTCGGCTGGGGCCATTTTTTAAAATTAAGTATGGTTAGAAGCTTTATTAGGTAATTAAGTATTAAAATAAAATTTAAGTATTAGTATAGTCGCTCAATTAGTGGGCGGCGCAATGTCGGTTCCGACTGGCGTGGCCGCGTAATGTGAGGCCGTCACCAACTCAATCGGCTTCGTGTAACTGCACACCGGCCAGATTACACCACCCACTAATTCGGCGACTGGCCCACGATCGGCCCTATCTCCTTAGTTTCGCTCGATTCGGCCCCAAAATCGCTTCCTCCTCCCGTAGGAGCTCCGACCAAACTCCAACCGCCCACCGAGCACGGTCCTCCCCTCTCGAACTTCCGGCCGCCCGGTAGGTCCGACCGCCTGCATTGCGCGTCTTGTCCAGGTATTCGATAGAAACTTCTTTTTTTTTCCCGACAGCCGCTTTGACGCCGTTTGACGACTTCCCTCTCCCATTTACTAGCCGTTGGAAGTCAACATTAGCTTTCGGCGACGATTCCTGCAACTCCATTTCGTTTGAGGAAAATTCCCTTTGACGGATTCTACATTTTTTAGTGCACTTCCCCGTCCTTCTTCGTAAACACACAGTAAATCACTTTCTTTATCAATTTATAAATTAATAGAGTACGTGTGCTAGGGGTTCGAGTTGTATGGTTAGACATTTGTTTGGGATTTGATTTTTAGGTTTGTGTTGGTGTTGCTTTAGGTGTTAAGTAGTCAAAGTATAATTAGGGTGTCGATTAATATAAATTTCTCATTATTTATATAACTTGTTTTGCAAGAATGAATAGAGAATTTGTTTCGTTGATTCTTTTCTATGGAAACTGAGTATCGATGAGCAATTACCAAGTTATGTGGGAGAAAAATCGTCCGCTCCACACAACCTTACTAGAATTGAATCAACGAATTATGAGAAGCTTGCACATTGATCCAGAGCGCCACACAGTCACTCTAACAAGTCGTTATCCAGTGGGTAGCGGATTTATAGCGTCAATATCTCGGCGATGACATTTGGGTTACACTTGACGAAGCTTCGCCGATATCGGTGTTGTATGTCAAGTGGAAGATGTTAATATTGCATCCACATCAGCTGATCCGGTAGTAAGGTCAGTAGATATACGACTAACACATACACAGGATTTCATCGCACAAGCACCTCCGGGGATACAATGCAGCTTTGTTGAGTTGATTCCCAAGTAGTATATCATCAAAATTTATCTGATTATACTTGTAATAATTAATATGATAATTTGTTGCTCAACTTATAAGTTATGTGGCAGTGACGATGCTGTCTATCGTTCGGATGAACCGTATGTGCCTCAGAGTGCTGCCAAAGATGAGTATCGACTATGAGTAGGCTCAAGTAGTGAGTCCGGGCAGGATATTAGTGATGATAAGCTCGGGTTAGAAGCTACCAGATTGAGAATATGATATAAACTAAAAAATCACTCATTTCGCAATATTGACAGTGAGAGTCATATGTTGTCCACAAATGAGTATGTCCGGAGGTGTGAAACTACGAGGTAGTGGGACAACGATGTTTACTTTGATGGCCCATCCAACGAAACTGCCTAAAAGATGAAATTGAAATTCCAAATGACCTAGTGAAGCAAGTAAGTAAACGAGTTTGTAATTTGCTATTGTTGGGTGGTGCATAATGTTCAATTCCAAAGCTACTCTAACCGAAGAACTACACGGTTGTATGTGTACGACGATAGTCCCAAGGCCTGTAAGTGGCGTTTGCATTGTAGCAGCAGTAGAAGATTAGGGGGTGCTTGGAGAATATTAAGAGTTGGTGAAAATCATAGATGTATCAATGTAGTAAGTGCATCCGGTCATCAACAGTGTAGTTCAAAATTCATAGCGTACTTCATCATACCTGTGATCAGGCACTAGATTGATCTGAAGCCTATAGAGATTATAGGTAGAATGGAGTCGAAATTCAATGTTAAAGTTTTGTATATGAAAGCATGGGATGCAAGGGGTAAGGCAATAAAGGCAATATTTGACAACTGGGAAGAGTCCTATAGGACTCTCAGTCTTTATATGGAATCAGTTTGTAGTACTTTACTTGGTACAGTCTACAGAATTCAATCTACCACTACGCAATATTTCCAGAGACTTTTTTGGGCTTTTGGACCTTCAATAATGGGATGGAGTTGCTGCAGACCAGTGTTGAGCTTAGACGGTACTTTTTGTTGGGCAAGTATCGAGGTACATTATTAACAGCCGTAGGAATCGACGTCAATAATGGGTTGTTTCCTCTAGCTTTTGCTATTGTGGAATCAGAGAATGTTGATTCATGGTTGTGGTTCTGCATGCATGTTGCGTAGTGTCAACTAGGACGTGATTTGTGCATAATATCCGATAAACATCTCGACACGTGGATGCAAACATATTTTTTCGTGGGCAGCTCATAGACATTGTTTGCGCCATTTGCGTGAAAATTTTAAAAAGGTCATACGCAGGTTGGGGATTGGTGATGTTGAGTTTCTATGCCAAAAGATGTATATGGCAGGTAACACTAATGATATTCATTAGTTCAACCATTTAATGTTAGATATTAAAAATGTCAAAGAAGAAGCGTACAATTGGCTTGTAGAGCATGACCCTGTAAAATGGTCCCTTGTGCATGATGGTGGTATGCATTATGGGACAATGACGACGAATGCATCTGAGTGTTTTAATGGTGTTTTGAAATGGGCACGTGGTTTATCGATTCAGGCTTTAATCACTGCTATCTATTACAACTTAGTAGCCTTGTTCATGAAACGGTTACCCACTACTACTCAACAAGAGGAAGTCAGCTTGTCTATTTATACTCAAAGGATTTCACGCTACAACGCATCTTGAAAGGGGAGGCAAGGCATTTCCCTGAACCTGTAAATATCAACCCACGTGAGATGCAGGTTTTTGACAGGTCCAGCTGATCATTCATAGTTGATTTGCTAGATAATGGCCTCTGTAATTATAATTGTGGCAGAACGATCATATATCATTGTCCATGCCCACATGTGATTGCTGCATTGGGATTTAGACGGTTGAACTATCTTACGTGTGTGTCACAGTACTACACTCTATAGCTGTATAAGCTGACATACATAAATGAATTTCATACTCTACCAGATCGTTCTGATTGGCCATCTCTGTAGTAGCATGGATTAGCTACCACCTAACTTTCGCAGAAAAGTCCGACGTATGCGAATAGATTCAAAAACATAATGGATGAAAATGTAGGTAGCGAGCGTAACTTGAAGATATACAAAAATGGTCACTACAGGTCATCGTGCCCTCATAATATTAATAGTCGACGGTACATTTTCCAATAGGATAATGCTTATCTTTCCCTTTCGGGTTGTAATGCACTACTTCGATTTTACAATATTAACACTATTATATTTGCGATTCTTTTCTCGTGCACGATGGCAAGGAGCACGCGCCAGACGTCGACATAGCCATGCTAGGGTCACCATCAGCTACGTGATCGTCCATCCCGTGCACCTGACCAGTACACACATGGGAGTGGTGCGATTCCACGCAGACACCGGAGGAAGACAATTGTCACACAATTTAGGGTTTAGGACAGTATACTTTTGTGTCTGTACTACGTTTTATTTATCTATTTCATTACAAACTTGAGAGTCATGTACACATTAAATTTGGTTATGTCATAATGAACTTCTTATTATTTGTCCATTTCTGAAATGAATTGGTTAACTTCATATGATTTTCATCCATTAAACTATTATCAACTTGATGCGGTCATGAACCATTTCAAGCCCTAAACTGTGACGCTGTTACTTATTTAGGGAAAAATTACACCTTAAAAAAAATAACATGAAGCCAGTCTCCCAAGGCGACTGGCTTCCCATCTTAAAAAAAGTAACTGGCTGCCGCTATTAGCGACGGCTTCGACATTTGAAGCCAATCGCCACTAATCGGCGGATCCAATCAAGCTGCCTATTATCAGCGTGACTTGTAATCAAGCTGACCCAATTAGTATTGATCTCACTTTGACACGCCACGCCACCGGACATGTATGGCGCCCACTAATTAGATGACTATACCTATTCTTAAATTTTTTTTAATACTTAAGTATCTAATTAAGCTTATAATCATACTTAATTTAAAAAAATTTCCTTTGACAAGTGGGATTTTCGCGGAAGGGCAGAAAGGAGAGAAAGGGATTAAAGGGAAGGGTCTTGTCCGTTTCTCAATTTTTTTTTTTTATATGGGAGCTGAAACAATATGGGATGGATTGTATGACACTGATGACAGGCCCGACAGCAATATCCGGATTTGAGATGAGATAATAAAATAAAATAAAAATTATAAAACTCTGATTAAATTAAGCTGATTTATATTTATCTTTAAGTACTTTGAAATAGAAATTAAATTTTAATTATATATATATATTATTTATCTTGATTTCAATTTAACTTCAATCTAAATTAACTTGACAACTCCAATATTTATAATCAATTAAGCTCTAATTATTATTATTTTTATAATGATATCATCAACACCATTATTTTTTTAACTGTCGTTGAGCATCTCGAATTTCATGCCATTCCTCAAGAACAAGTAATCTTTTTTGTGTTTATCTTTCGTGTGCCACCCTATCCAAAATAGATGTCTGCTTTAAATTTTTTTGGTACTTCAAACAAATCAGAGCGGTCTATTTCATAAATAGATATCATTTGAGCAACGTCGGTGACCGTTGTAATAAATTTACTTACTTTAAGCGATATTTCACTCATAGCTCATTATCATCATCATTTGCTTCATCGTGCTTGCCTAGCTTAGCTTGTATGATATATATGATGGTCAACAATAACGATAATATATTTGAATATGTTTTGCGTATGCATGGAATATGAGATTGTTTGTAAGTTATGGTGGAGATGTTGTCACATTAAAGCGAGTTTGTTTTAAAGTTAGGTTTTGAAATTTTTTTTATGAGACAATGTAATTAAATGATATATGTTATAGCCACAACAAGCACCTTATATTCTACCTTAGTAGATGAATATGCAATAGTATTTTGCTTCGTTAGACTCTTAAGATACTAAAGTGTTTCCTAGGAAGGAGCAACAACATATCATAGATTTTCTATCTTGAAGTATATTACAATACATGACTAGTGATGGTCGAGGTATAATCATGAGGCTTATTTGAAAATATATATATATTTTGAGACACTTGAAGTTGAAGATTTTCCACAAATTTTGAAGTGTAATAGTTAGTAGTAACGAAAATAGTGGACATTTTGCCATGGGGCTGAATGTTACATGATAGTCAATTCCTTGATCCTATTTTAATTCTATTATAATAGATGAAATTTGCAATGTGTGATGGTTTCTTTAGAATTTAGTTTGGTTCCCAAAGTCCAATGATAGCCTTAGATTATTTTATTGGATGTTGGAGCCTCCAAAGTCAAAGTCCCCTTTTGTTATTGTGTATGAAATTCTTGAGATGTAGTCTATCTCTACTTATGGTGTCTGGTAAGTGGGATCGGTATGTGCAGCAAAGTGGTGGGAGAGGCCGATGGGTTGTTTGGTTTTTTGGTGTCAATTGCTTGAACTATACTTATAGTTAAATAGTTAAAGGAAATGTTTGAACTATTGTTAAGATTAAGTACATAAGAGAGGATGGGGACACTGATTCTGCAGTATAGAGCGATGACATTAAGAAGGATATATGTAAGATCCATTGAGTAAGCAATCATGATAAAAAAAATACTTATGATAGATTTAATGTATAACATGAGAAACTAAAGTGGTGATGGGATGGAAGTATATATTAGACTTTTGGGAGAGGGGAATCTTCCATCATTCAAACATCCAGTGATGAGGACTTAGGATTTGTCTATGGAGATCACAAAGCAACTTTAGATGCTGTTAAATTCATTTCTAAGGGCCTAGCAGAATCTAGGTTAACATTCGATAATTCTAAGCACCGCCAAAAAAAAAAAATCTAAAATAACATGCTATTTATATTGCAAAAGTAATGTAAACATACCCAACAAATCAGAATATTATAACAAAAGATTAGTGTGACAAGGTTCTACTATACACCTTAGTAAAATAAAGAAAAAATGAGCAGTCAAGCTTTACAAGTTTACAACTTAGCTTAGAACTATGCAAATGAAAAGAACCCCAATGGTGATCTTCAACTTCATTTCCAAGGTATAGATGCTCCAGGTTTCTCTAAGTTTATGAAATCTACATCTTCTAGCCACTGTTCATCTTAAAGATTATGACTTTAACCAAGTTTTAGTAGAAAATATATTTAAAATTTCTAAAATAAAATTCTAACTAAGCCTACAAATTCTAGGTTAGTAGGAACATGTACGTATACACACAAACCAGTTAGAATTTTATTGGGGTATGTGTAAGGGCAAACAACACTTGCAAACAAAGCTATGATTGGTGTCAAGCCTCACACTGACCAAAACTAAGTCTATGATTGGTGATCTATGAATCTAATGTGTGTGAAGAGGATAGAGTAGCATGACAAAGCTATGCTTTAATGATTGAATTATACTTTGAAAGCTAGCTTCAATTTATTATCTTTGGATGATTCAAATTGAGATGATTAATGATTTAGAGATAAGTTTTGAATCATAATTTAATTTTTGAGTTGGACTTAGTGTTTTAAAAGTATGAGAGTAATGGGCCTCACTTGGGGTAATGCCCACTCTTCCTTACACACTAATCGAAATAGAGCGAACACAAAAGATGAGTTTTATAAATTTTAATTAATTTAATAAATAATATTTTATTTTGATTAAGTTACGAATTTCAGTTAAATTGTTAATTCTATTTTAGAATTGAGCGACTTCAAATTTTTAATGAAATTATTCATTGAGATCAAAGACATCTTTAATAATGCTTCACAATCTTTTAGTTAATTCTCAAATTAATAATAATTAATTAGTTCTTTTACTAGTTGATCTATAAAGAAAGTTTATATTTATATCGAAAAATATTTTAGGTAATTTCCAAGATTATCTTGATGTCAAATAATATTTTTGCAATTCAAACTATCATGTATACAAGTAACAATTTCAATATACATAGTAAGTTATCTCAAAGTTTTACCAAAACTCTCCTATGAGTCCATTCTAGCCTTTAAAATTATTCATGAAATCTATGGGATCATATAAGCTTGATTAGAAATTTATATATCTTGATTAATTAGTTTGATTTTTAATTAAATTGATTTAACTATCAATTGTTTAATTTTAATTATAGTGATCTCTATTCCTATGTGTCATTTAGGTTCTAAAGAGCTTTAGTTTTGTTGCGCGCTAGAAAACCAGTTACGGTAGAGTAAAAGTTTACGCCTTGGCTTCTTTGGGGAGTCCAGCACACACACAGGTATTTAAAGAGCGAATAATAAAACTGCGGAATTTTTACGTGGAAAATCTCAAAAAGAGGGAAAAAACCACGGGGCCTAGCCCAGTAAAATGCTTCCACTATGTGTCTGTTTCAGAGTACAAGATCTTCCCGATACCGGGATTACAGAATTGTATATGAGAAATGGGCAACAGTTGCTAGTAATAGACAATGTTGACGACGATGTTGACGCTGATGACCGACGATAGTGGTCGGTGATGATGACCGGCAACAATGGTCGACGACGGCGAGGATCAGCGGTGGCGATGGCGGCGGCCGACGGCGGTGGTTGACGACCGTCGAGTGGTGGCACGATTGTGCTTGGAGGATCTTTAGAGCTCTCTCCTCTCTCTTACTTGGGCCTCCTCTCATATGAGGAATGAGGAACTTTTTATAAATTGGAGGAGTGGCATCTCTGTAAATACATGCAAAACCCGTATCACTCCAATTCATCGGACGGCTCAAAATGATCCCCTTGATCATATGATGTATTTCATGCATTTGAATGCTCAAATGAAGTCAGAATTGTAAGATCTTTGGCTTGTTGGAACCGGCTCGTCGAGACGCTCGATTTGACTATAAACACTTTATATTTAAGAGCTATTTAGGGATTTAACTGATATCCCAAAGTTTCCAAAGATATTTTGAGAGCTTGATCTCACCGCCAACTTCGGATCGCTTGCTTTTAACATCAAGATTCGTTTCACTACTAATATTTTAAGTGTCATATCGTTGCCCCTATTTTGGATGACATTATCTCAATCGTCCAAAAATATATGTGCCAAGTACTTCAAAATAGTAAATTCTTCAACGAAATCTGCAAGTCCATTAACCACATATTTTGAGAGAACAGATCTTCATGTAAGCACAAGATTATGACTACGGAAGCAGATGCATAGCCACAAATATGTGTAGGTATGTGCGAGCGTGAAATTTCAAGGTTACGGACCCACGGACATTTACGAGCGTTTGTGGGCACAAGGTTTCGGGTTGGATTACGAGAATATCGCAAGAAATCTAGTGTGGTGCGCAATTTTATAGTCAAAGAAAGGTGTGGGCCTTTGTAGGTCGAATAGACCGAACGGGTGAAAATTGACGCCAATGGCGACAGGAACGGTCGAAACACCGACGGTCGTGAGGCACCGCAGAACGGCCGGTAGCTGAACGCTGAGTCGGCGATGTCGACGCGAGCCGAAGGGAGCTGGTCGCTAGCTGGAGGCTTAACGGTCGAATCGCGCTGGTGTCGCTGAACGGCGGGCGCGGCGACAATGGACGCATGGCGACGGCCAGCAAACTCGAGCGGCGCTGAGCTGGCGAGGACGGGCAGGCGCATGCCATAAATAAAAACGTCCGTTTTGGCCCGTTTTGAGCGGTTTTGAACGGTTTTGGGTGGTTTTGGGCGGTTTTGGAAGTTTTTTTACCCTTTTGCCCCTAAAAAGAGTCTATAAAAAGCCCCCTAGGGCTAAGGGAGAAGGCACCTTCTCCTCGTCTTGAGAGAAGGTCGTTTGGAGGCGATCAAGACCCGTAGTTCATACGACAATGCTCCAGTTTTCTCTCGAAAGAGGTGTTAACTAACCTCGTCGGACCGACCGGGATCGGAGGCGATCAAGACCCGTAATTCATACGACAAGGCTCCAGTTTTCTCTCGAAAGAGGTGTTAACTAACCTCGTCGGACCGACCGTGATCGGAGGTGATTAAGACCCGTAGTTCATACGGCAAGGCTCCAATTTTCCTTCGAAAGAGGTGTTAACTAACCGCCGAATCGACCGAGATCAAGGCGTCAAGACTGTAGTCATACGCAGGCTCCGCTTTTCCCTCGAAAGAGGTGTTAACTAACCTCGTCGAACCGACCGGGATCGGAGGCGATCAAGACCGATAGTTCATACGACAAGGCTCCAGTTTTCCCTCGAATGAGGCACTGACTGTCCTTGTCGGACCAGCCGGGTTCGGAGGAGATCACCGGAGACGAGGGTTGACGAAGATGCTCGACGATGGTGGCCGACGACATTGGTCGGTGACGGTGACCTGCGATGGTAGTCGGCGGGGATGATCGACGACGATGGTGGTGACCGGCGGAGATTGCCGGAGATTATCGGCGATGGTGGACCACACAGCGATGCGACCGGATGGCTCGGCAGATGGCGATGATGATAGTCGGCGACCGCTATAGTGGCGGCCAACGGGTGGCCGGCAATAACACATGATGACGGCATGACTACGCCGAGTCGGCAGGGATGACCGGCGATGATGATTTTGACCTATCAAGAAGTTGTTTGCCGAGTGTGACTCGATGACGTTAACCTGTATGGAAGAGGTTGAATTGAATCAGGATTTTGAGCTATCCGAGGTTGTTTGTCAGAGTGTGACTCGATGACGTTAACCTATATGGAAGAGGTTGAATTGAATCCGCTGAGAATTTTGACCCATCTGAGGTTGTTTGTCAGAGTGTTACCCGATGACGTTAACCTGTGTGGAAGAGGTTGAATTGAATCCGCTGAGGATTTTGACCCATCCGAGGTTGTTTGTCAAAGTGTTACCCGATGACGTTAACATGTATGGAAGAGGTTGAATTGAATCCACTGAGGATTTTTGACCTATCCGAGGTTATTTGCCAGAGTCTTCGCTTGGTGACGTTAACCTGTATGGAAGAGGTCATAGGAAGTCCACCAAGGACCTTTGACCTATCCTAGGTTGTTTGCCAGAGTCTTTGCTCGATGACGTTTACCTGTATGGAAGAGGTCGTACAAAGTCCACCGAGGACCTTTTGACTCATCCTAGGTTGTTTATCAGAGTCTTTGCTCGATGACGTTAACATGTGTGGAAGAGGTTGAATTGAATCCGCTGAGGATTTTTGACCTATCCGAGGTTGTTTGTCAGGGTGTTACATGACGTTAACCTGTATGGAAGATGTTGAATTGAATCCGCTGAGGATTTTGACCCATCCGAGGTTGTTTATCAGAGTGTTACTCGATGACGTTAACCTGTGTGGAAGAGGTTGAATTGAATCCGCTGAGAATTTTGACCCATCCGAGGTTGTTTGTCAGAGTGTTACCCGATGACGTTAACCTGTATAGAAGAGGTCGAATTGAATCTGTTGAGGATTTTTGACCTATCCGAGGTTATTTGTCAGGGTGTTACTCGATGACGTTAACCTGTATGGAAGAGGTTGAATTGAATCCGCTGAGGATTTTAACCTATCCGAGGTTGTTTGTCAGAGTGTTACCCGATGTGTTACCCGATGACGTTAACCTATGTGGAAGAGGTTGAATTGAATCCGCTAAGGATTTTTGACCCATCTGAGGTTGTTTGTCGAGTTGCCCGGCGACGTTAACTGTGGAAGAGGCCGAAGTCCACCAAAGACCTTTTGACCGCCCAAGGTTGTTTGTCGTACCCATGACGTTAACTCAGAGAAGAGGTCGTGGGAAGTCCACCAAGGACCTTTGACCCATCCTAGGTTGTTTGTCAGAGCCTTTGCTCGATGACGTTAACCTGTATGGAAGAGGTCGAATTAAAACATCCATTTGTGGTTGTAGCCAAAGTTGCTCTTTAACCTTGGTCTCATTTTTCCATGAGTATGAGTGAAAAAATATAATTTGCAAAGCTATATCTCTTCTCAATGTTAAAATATCCTCCAACTTTGACTTGTTTCTTGGGATGATAATCGATTAGATGCTTAGCATGGGTGATCTTCTGAGATTGAGAGTTGCCCCCGACATAGAATCTGAAGGAACAAAGTTTGATGAATCTTTATTCTTCGCTTGCACTCTTTAAAAGCTTGAAATGCTCCACCTCGATGGTGGTTTTGATCTTGTTGGGAAACTTGGTCGCCATACAAGATGAAATAATGGGAATCAGCATCCCACAGATGGTGCCAAACTGTTGCGTGCTAGAAAACCAGTTACGGTAGAGTAAAAGTTTACGGCTTCTTTGGGAGTCCAAAGACAATACGTGTATTTAAAGAGAATAATAAACCTGCAATTTTACGTGGAAAATCTCAAAAGAGGGAAAACCACTGGCCTAGCCAAGAAAATGCTTCCACTATGTGTCCGCTTTTAGAGTACAAGATCTTCCGACACCGAGATTACGAATTGTATGAAATGGGCAACAATGCTAGTAATAAATGTGACGACGTCGACGACAAGCCGATGTGATGACCGACGATAGTGGTGATGATGACCGGCAACAATGGTTGACGAAGGAGGATCGGTGGCGGCCGATGGCGGCGTGGCCGACCGTCGAGTGGTGGCACAATTGTGCTTGGAGGATCTTTAGAGCTCTCTCCTCTCTCCTACTTGGGCCTCCTCTCATATGAGGAATGAGGGCTTTTATAGGAGGAGCTGTCTCAGAATACATAAAACCCGTACACTCCACTTCATCGGACGGCTCAAAATGATCCCCTTGATCATATGATGTATTTCGTGCATTTGAATGCTCAAATGAAGTCGAATTGTAAGATCTTTGGCTTGGAACCGCAAGACGCCGATTTGACTATAAACACTTCATATTTGAGAGCTATTTAGGGATTTAACTGATATCCCAAAGTTTCTAAGGATATTTTGAGAGCTTGATATCGACCAGTTTCAACTTCGGATCAGCTTGCTTTTAATATCAAGATTCGTGCTTCGACTACTAATATTTTAAGTGTCATATCAAGTTTATAATTTTAGGAAGTGATTTAAACTAGTTATAAATCTTCTTTTCTTAAGTACTAATTAATTAATTAAAGTTTATTTAATGTTAATTAACTATTTGATTAATTTTAATTAAGCATATGAGATAAAATTAAATTTTCTTTTGACCTTTGGAATTCACTACAAAATTAAAGTTAAATTAATTTATAATTGTATTTAAAAATTATATTTAAATAATTTATCATATTTAGTTATAATATTTAAAATAATGATTTAACCTTGGTTTTAACTAATTAATTTAATAATTTAATTATATATGTTATAATAGTTTAATTTACGTTATATATATATATATATATATATATATATATATATATATATATATATATATATATATATATATATATTCTGAATGTTTTGTTTGATTTAATTATTTATTTTCAAAGTTTATAAAAAATAATTAACTTTTTTACTCTAATTTAATTTGATTAAAGGGGGAAAATGAGATAAGCCTTGATCGTTTGAACAAAGATCGAATGACCAAGGCTTAATCATGACCTAATGGGAGAAATCGAACGGCTACGCCAAAACCTCTGTGATTTGGGTGGATGAACCATAAAATAGATGATATATCTCACTAAAAAAAATTATGAAGCTCAGCTCTCAAAAATGACAGCCAACTTTCAATAAATAAAATCTATGCAAATGAACTGTGTCAAGTCTAATCCATTGTTCATACCTCAGCTCTCAAAAATAAAGTTATAAGTTCTAGGCAAAATTTTTAAAATAAGCATGCTTAAAACTTTAATTAGCGGATTAGGCATATTTTTAAAAAATTTAAAATAAAGACGTCCGCTTTAACTGACGAGGCCGATGTATCAGCAATAGTGACGCAATTGGCCCAAAAAAAAATTTTTTTAAAAAAAACTCTGAGCCAGAATAGGTGAAATTGCAGAATAGATCTATTTGATTGGAGTATTTGTAATTTACTATAATTTTAATTTTAATTTTTTTAATATCTAATTTTAAAAGAATAAAATATAAAATAATAATTTTAAAAAAGTTGAAGTACCTCAACAAAATAATTGCAAAATTATTTATAAGTTTATTTGATCCGAATATTTATAATTTTTAAAAAATAAAATATAAAATAATAATTTTGAAAAAGTTGAAATACCTCAAAAAATAATTGTTAAACTATTTATAGGTTTATTTCATCGGAATTATTTATAATTTATTGTAATTTTAATTTTAATTTTTTTAATATCTAATTTTAAGAAATTAAAATACAAATTAATAATTTTTAAAAAAATTCCAAACCGAATTTGGAAGGCTCTCAACGGAAATTACAGACTAGGAATTACAGAATAGGTCTATTTGATGCTGGTATTTATAATTTAATGTAATTTAAATTTTAATTTTTTTAATATCTAATTTTAAAAAAATAAAATATAAAATAATAATTTTGAAAAAGTTGAAGTACCTCAAAAAAAATAGATATTAAAAATTAGATATTAAAAATTATTAATTTGTATTTTATTTTCTTAAAATTAGATATTAAAAATATTAAAATTAAAATTACAGTAAATTATAAATACTTCTCATGAAATAAACCTATAATAGTTCTGCAATTATTTTTTTGAGGTACTTAAACTTTTTCAAAATTATTATTTTATATTTTATTTTTTTAAATTAGAAATTAAAAAAATTAAAATTAAAATTACAGTAAATTACAAATATCCGGATCAAATAAACTTATAAATAATTTTGCAATTATTTTTTTGAGGTACTTCAAAACCTTTTCAAAATTATTATTTTATATTTTATTTTTTAAAAATTAGATATTAAAAAAATTAAAATTAAAATTACAGTAAATTGCAAATACCCGGATCAAATAGACCTATTCTGCAATTTCTGCCCAGTAATTTTTTTTAAAAATTTTTTTATTACGTCCGTTTAGCAGGCGGTGATAATATCTTGATCTGATCGGCCGTTAGTTAAGCGTATGTCTATTTTAAATTTTTTTTTAAAATATGCCTAATCCGCTAATTAAAGTTTTAAGCATGCTTATTTTAAAAATTTTGCCTAAGTTCTATGCCTACTCATTTACATTTTTTCTCCAATTTTCTCCAATATGGAAGATTTGTCTCATTCGATTGCCTTTCTCTTAAAATCTTTAATTTATTTTCTAATATAATAAATGGGATAATTTTTTTTATTTTAAAAAAAACTCAAATTAAATTCATAAATTAATACATTGTAAATTTAAAAAAATTGTGATATTCAAATATGTTCTAGATTGTCCTTTCATATGTTTCTAGTAATATTTATGTTTCTAGTCATATATGTTTACTTTTAAAATTGTAATATTCAAATTGTAACATTTATGAGCCAGCCAAGCAAAAAGAGACAAGTGAGAAAAAATGAGAGGAAAAATAGAAAAAAAAAAAAAGGATTTAATTTTGAAATTAAAAACACCTTATTTTGAATTTGAATCAAATCAAATTCAATTAACCTAATCTCTTCCCTCCCCCTTGTCAGCCAAGACAAGGGGGAGGGAAGAGATTTATATGCGCTTAACCTAATTAAATAAACACTAATCATGGGATTAATTAAGGAAGAAATTAAATTAATTTAAGAGCTTTCCTTGCATGAACAATCTCCAATAAATGCGAATCAATAAAATTAATGCTTAGGGAAATAATTAAAGAAGGATTTGAAATATAATCATAGTTTAAATTTAAATTAAAAAAATGGGGGCCGACTAAGATATATTTTTAAAAATAGATTTTTGAAAACAAAGAGATGAATGAAGTCAAAGCTAATTTAAATTTGAATTTAAATTAATTTAAATCAATTCAAATAATATTAAATAAAATAATCAAAGATAAATAAAGGGCCTATCAAAGCATGCCATACATAAAAAAAATATTTGAATATAATTTATAACATATTTCAAAATCAAATTTCAAACTAATTTTAATTTAAAAAATTCCCAAAAATAAAAATTATTAATGTAATATATCAAATAATTTAAATCAAATATATTATGATAAAACTCAGCTAAATTCGGCCATGCATGATGGATATATAAAAAATAAATTAAAATTTTGATATGAGAGAGAAAAAAATAATTAAGAGAGAGAAAATGATAATTTTAATAATTTAGAAAAATGTTTCTTGTAACATGCTTAAAATAAATAGATAAATATTAAATAAAGCATGAAATTCAATAATGTGGTATTGAATAAACTAGGGTTTTAGAAGCAGTGGATAAGACCTAAATTAATGCAAGTGATCAAATTATGAAAATAGAATAATTTCAATAATTTTGAAAAATAATGTAAAATAGATTTGTCAAAAATATTATAAAAAATCAAAATAAATGAAATATCACTAATTTTATATAATTTTCATTTTTGTGAGTTTTATTTGTCATTTTGTGCAACTCTTAAAAAAAAATTAAAGATTCCAACTCTAAATTGAAATAACTTTCTCAAACTGATTGATCAAATTTAGGCCTAATAATTTTTTTGAAAGGGATAAGATTAAATAATAGTATCATCATAACTCTAAAGAAACACTTAATAGGGCTGAAAATAACCCTAAAGAAAAACCTTAACCAAATTGAGGGCATGTGTGCACGTTCATAAAAAGCTCATGCTCAACTTCATAATTCATAAGATGAATGCATTTAAATTAAATAAAATAATAATAATTCCATTGCAGTGCCTTTCAGCTCAATATAAATGCATTTCTCTACTCATTACCTCAAGAAGTTAGAGATTTCAAATGGCCAAGGGGGTTGGATCTTCTCTTCACACATGAACCTTGATGAGAAATTGAAGGTAAACTCTTTAACCTTGAATTTGGAATGACATTAGAATGCTCTTTTCTTGCATGAACCTAAGTTAGCTAATTAATCTTGGTATTACATGTTGGCCAAGAAATACTTATTTAAAGAGGGTAAGAGCAATAGGAACTTAAAGTTCATCACCAACTGAGAGATAGGAGTACTAAAACAAAAAAGAAAAAACATTAATGAATAATGATAGCTACAAACTTTTGATACTTAAATGGAGACCTATGAAAGAATAATAATCATTTTCATTATCAATAAAGACTAATAGGTAACGGTTAACACAAAGAGAAATCAACAAAACCCTATACTAACAAAGAACAAATCCAAAAAAATATGATAGTATATTGAATATCTTGAAACACAAGGAGAAGTCAATCACATTAACCAACTAACCAAGAAAGAATTTAAAAAAACTATAAATTTTTTCATATAGGCAATGATTAACCTGCATTGAGCGAGAGACCATGGAGAATCAACTTGGGTTCGACCGCCTGCATTGAGGGAGCAATAAGAAGGTGATAATTGAGAGATTTGAGACCAAGGAATGGAGAGCCAAAGAGACAATGACGAGCAGCGAGCAAGGAGAGTCTTGGTGTCAAGAATCATGAGACAGAGCGAAAGGAGAAAATAGGTAAGAAGCGAAACCGGGTAGAGGTCAGGGTTTAAAGTCTCAAATCCATAGATATGAAGATATCCTATTTCAATTTTTATCCTCATAATTTTAACTGTGTGATTTGTAATATTTTTCATCTATGCTTCTCTCAGAAATAAATGAATAAGTGTATCTCATAGGTTGAAAAGATGATCTTTTTTTATCTACCTTTTCGACTTTGTCTCTCTCTCTCTCTCTCTCTCTAATGTAATAATGGTGATAAATTATAATATGTTATTTCTTTATGTGATTAAGTTTTTTAATGTCATGTTTTATTATGCTTTAATGTTTTATTATTTTGAAGGACTTTTCACCTACCCTTTCTTAACTCAAATTATTTGCACCCTTTCTTAACTCATATTAAGCGGTTGATAACAAGGGACTTCGTTTTATTACCAAAAGTGATTTTATCTTCACATGTTATTAATAAGCCTATATTTACTACTTTGTATATAATTAAAATTATTGTTTTATTTATAATTTATCATGATAGAGATGATATTTTAAAAGTAGATGGCTATAATTGAAAGAAAATTTAAAAAAATTGCTTTTTATTTTTAATTTGCTTTATTGTTTTTGTTGATTTTAACTTGAATGAAAATTATTGTATGAGGAGTCTATATTAAAGACGTTTGGGAAGCATAAACTCATTATAACTATAAGTTGGATTAAATAATCCTTTATTTTATATATTTTTATTTAATTTTCTTATGTTTGATATCCACTTGGTGCTTGCAATATAAGTTCTATTCAGACTCCACTTTGTTGTTTCTTTTGCTACCTTTGTAAGGTAGGTAGCCACCTTACTCTTAAATTAAACCCATTAATAAAACCTATGAAAACATTAAATCACTACACTTATGCCCAATAAAAAAACATCTTCAAGAAGTTGGGCATAAACAACTTTGATGGTCTAATAACATTGCCTTTAAGGTAGATAATTGTTGACCTCATTTTTAAAATGAGCTCTCAACCCCTCCATCTTAGACACCAAGAGTTCCTTAAACTTAAGACACCTCTAATTATTAGGTGAACACTTAATCTAACCCTAGAGACTTAGAAGAGTTAGCCATAGGAATAGGTTATGTCTTAAGGGTGTTAGGAAAATTTTCCTACCCTATAGCTTGAACCAAATCCTCACTTCCTTCTTTCAAGTGAAACTCCAAACTCAAATCAACTTCAATTCCAAAACAAACCTTAAATCAATTCCAATGAATTTTCTCAAATCATGAATTAATTCCAAATGATTGAAACCCATTATTGAATTCCAAGTTCCAAAATCTTTCCTAAGTCCCTTTGATTCCATCTTATGGACTTAGCTCAATCAAATTCAAATCAATTCAAATTCAAAAGATTTTCTCATAACCCATTTATATTCTCATTTATATTCACAAATATAAATGAAATGTATATATTCAAATAACCAAAACTAAATCCAAAACTCAATTCCATTTTTTTTTTAAAATCTTTCGAAAGCCCTTTGATTCCACCTTATGGACTTAGCTCAAATCAAATTCAAATCAATTCAAACTCAAAAGATTTTCTCATAATCCATTTATATTCTCATTTATATTCATAAACATAAATGAAATATAAATTCAAATAACAAAAACCAAGTTCAAAACTCAAACCCAAATCTAACCTAAATCCAACCTATGCTTCTTCAAGTCAAATTCTTGAACTTTGCCAAATCAACTTCAAATCAATTCAAACCTTTGGATCTTTTTATGATTCAATCAATCCTTCAATCATGAATCCAAATATATCATCAAACCAAAACTAAATTCAAAATTCAAACCCAAATCTAATCAAGCATTTTCAAGTCAAATTCTTGAACTTAGCCAAATCAACTTCAAATCAATTCAAACCTTTGGATTTTCTTCATGATTCAATCAATTCTCCAATCATGAATCCAAATATAAACATAAACCTCAATCATCAAACCAAAACTAAATTCAAAAAATCAAACCCAAGTCAAACTCAGTTTCACCCTTTGAACTTGAAATTATTAAATGAATCGAAACCCATTTGAATACAAATCACTTGCAATTGGATTTATATTTCAATCATAAGTTTATATGTGAGTTCAACCAAACTTGAATCAAGCCTTGATCAAGTCAATTGACCCACTTAGGCTCACTTGCCTTAAAGTGACCTAAGGTACCTTTTTGAGTCAAATTCTAATCCTAACCAAATTGGATTGAACCAAGCCCACCTAAACCTCACATTATGAGCAACAATCATCATGAGATGATCAATCACCCAAATTGGGTCAAACCAAGTCAAACTTAAGGGTTGACAAGTCAACACTTAGCCAAAATGAAACCTAAACTAGCCAAAATTCACCATAGGCCAAATTGATTGAAACCATTGATCAAAACCAATTCCAATCAATGTTTGAACCTGACCAAGTCATCATTTGAGCCTAACCTAGCCCAATTGGCCACTTGACCCAAGTTGACCCAACTTGACCTAAAAGTCAAAATATGTCAAATCTTGATCTAAGCCAAACTGATTGCAACCAATAGATCAAATTCATTCTAAACCACTTATTGAACTTGGCCAAAGTCTCAATTGGCCAATTAGACCCAACCTAGCCCAATTGACTATGAACCCAACTTGACTTAAAAGGTCAAATTGAGCCAAAATCAAATCAAATCAAAATTGATTGAAACCAAAGCTTGCAACATATTTTAAATGACCAACCAAACCTAAACCAACCCATGACCTAACCCAATTAGGTCAAATGGGTCAAATTGGTACAACTTGACCCATTTGACCTAAATGAAATCAAATGAACCAAAACCAAATATAAACCAAATTGAACCAAACTAATGATGACAACACATTTCAAATGGTCATATGATCTTGACCCAACCCTTGGTTTGACCTAATTTGACCTATTGATAAACTTGACCCAAGTTGACCCATTTTGACCTAAATGGGTCAACATGAGCCAAATGATATCAAATCAACTCCAAATTCTTTGAAATTTGACCCAACCCAATTTAAAACTATTCTAAATCTGTCCAAAGTAAAGTCAAATCCAAATGATCATTTTACCCCTAGGTCAAGGGGTAACCTATGGCCAATTCCACTAGAAATTTGTTCAAATCCTTTTCATGGCCAATTGGCACCCTCTTAGTGGACCAAGTTGACACTAGTGAGTGTGGTACACATGACCCAATGGGTTTGGGTCAGCCAAACCCAAGCGAAGGCCAAAACTGACCACCCAATAAAAATGTTCCACATGGAATCACTCCCACTCTCATTTCAAGCACATGGAAGCTTCATTACTCCACTCCTCTACCAAAACTGAATCACATGCCACTGAAAATGGCCTAACCAACTAACTCCATGGGATCAATTTGATCAAAATGGCAAAACACCTCTCGACTGTCTGATCCTTGTGGGGGGAGATATACTACCCATAATTTCACCTTATTTGCATCACTCACACTCGATTAAGTTGAAGGAACCTAGAGCAAGCATTCCCAAGCTTCTTCAAGCATCCTCTAGCTCTTTGCATTTCTCCAACTCTTAGTTTATCAAAACTGAAAATAGGGGAGGTAGCAAGAAATCCCAACCTACTCAATACTCAATTTCAATCCAATTCCTCTTGCAAGCACCCTTAGAGGACCCAATCAAGATCACCCAAGTCACCATCTCACGTGTTTGGATGAATGGTCATGATTAAAACATATGAGATCCCCTGATTTATCCTGTTAGAACAGCAAGTTTAATCATGACTGTCCGATCCTTAATCAAATGGTCTAGGGAGAAATCACGTAGCGCCGCCGGGTGACGTGACATAGGATGTGACAACTTAAATAACTAATCCTGTCATGCCACATGAAAAGCACGCGCCACGTCAGCGGTCCACATGGTGCCAATGAGATTAGTTATATTATTAGGGATTTAATTAAGTTCTAATCACATAAACTTCAAAATTACATAACTAAATGTAGCAAAATCAGCAATATACAAACTCAAATGCATTTTTAAGTTTAATTGATTTTAAATAGTAAATTTCATACAATTTTGGTTTTATTGAGAATGTATTTAGGTTAATTACTCTCTAATTATTCTATTGATTAATTCCAAACTTCTCAGGTATGTTTAGTGGGATGACTTCTACCTCCTCTAATTTTCTTAGAATTTATTAATAGGTTAATTAGGTTAATAGCTTGATTCACTCCTAATTACTATCTTAATTAATTAAATGACTAATAAATCTTTTAAATAGTGATAAATTCATTAATTAAGTTTACTAATTACTTTAGAATAGTGAATGGACTTAGGGAATGAGATTAGGAGTTCTTTCCCAAATCTTTTTCCCTAAGTTTATTTCATTTAGATAAAAATCTAATTAAGGTGCAAATTAATTAAGTAGTTCAATCACCTTATTAAATGGCTTAATTAATCATAATTTTAAAATAAAATCAATCTGAACTTAATTAATTCCTTCTTGGGTAGATACTTAGGTGTTCAATAACCTAAGTAGCTTAAGGAAATCATATCTAACCCATATGTGTGGGAAGGGTTATGAAAGTACTTAAATTAAACCCTTTAGTTTAATTAATCATTAATTGTGTGCCAAATGCATTAGGCCCCTTTCTTTCTTAAGTGCATTACCGATTTAAATTCCTTATGATTTTATATCATCCATTGGCTCATATTTATTTGGTTAAATATGTCAAAGTGGTATAGGTAAGGGGTAATTAATGGGCTTAATGTATACCTTAATCTAAAAAAAAATATAAAATAAATCTAATGGTTCTATAAATAAACTAAATCAACTCACACATGGGGGGAATGGGTTAGGACCAGTATACTCTTTTCACATTCCTTAAATTCAAATCAAACTCAAAATAAAATCAAAATTTCCTTAAAACTAACTTTGATTCACTTTAAATAATCTTATTCCATAGGATTGTCTTTAGGAATTAATTAAGGTGATTGGAATTACATGCTTACATCATTTTATTTCTTTCCTAGCATGTTAAATGTGTATGTCATATAAAATTATGCATTCATGTCTTTTGAAAAATAAATTAAAATGAAATATTTCCTTTATGTCAAATTGCATGTTTTGGCTAAAGTAAGAATATGAATGGCTATTATCACTACTAAATCCAAAATTACTTTCAAAACTTCATAATCAAACATTGTAAAATGGAAGGTATGCTACTTATAATTACTTAAGAGCTTGCATGTGAGTATAATATAAGATGTGCATTATGTGACTTTTTCTTCCCTTTTCTTGTAACGTAGTCTTGAATAGGATTTGTAAAGTGAATAGTTCATTTGAAAAGAACATAACACTTGCTTAAGTCCATTCCTATTCATTCTTATGTTATCATTTAAGAGGGACCTTCACATTTGCACATATAAATTAAATAACTAAAATCAAACAAACAAACACAATCCTTTTGCATGATTCTCTTTCCATGCATTTCTTTTTGTACATGCACATGTATTTAAGAAAAGTGGTATATTAGTTTGGACACCCCGAGGTTGCAAGGCTTTAAGTAGCCCCATGTAGGTCTTGTATCTTACACGCCTGGTGTAGAAAACAATGGCACCGTACTCACTTATGTCTTTCATACATGTAAATATGCATATGAATAATGGATAGAAGAATTCCTCTTTTCTACTTAACAAAACCATGCATAAAAGAAACATTCCAAATTTCCTTAAGCAATATCTCTTAGCATTCGCCATGAAGGTGTGCTGAATATTTCCATTTGTTTATATAGAAATGCTTAGGATCCATCCATATGCATTTACACATGTTGGAAAGAAATAAAGTATTGTGTGTTTTGTGATAGTAATTCACTTTACTTAATCTTAAAATGCCTTTCTCTTTGAATAGGTTTGTTTAGGAAAAATTTAAACTTAGGATTAATTAAAACACATAATAAAATATTCACTAAAGAAAAGTCATTAATGAATCTAGCTTAGAAATTACTTAAGGTTGGGAGGAAAGAAAAGTTCTCTTCCCTTTTCCTCTCTTTACAACACTTAGTAATTAATTGTAGGTTCATTCAAACCAAATCAAATCATAAAAATCAACTAGAGAAACTAAATCATTTAAATGAAATCACCCTCTAAGTTGGACTCTTCATACTTAGAAAATTCTAACTTTAAAGCATAGCTAAGACACACCACACAAACTTTAAATGATACACACATTAGGCTAAGTCACCACTTCTAGTTCTATGTTAGAACGGTGCATGATTTGATGTTTGCTTTTATTTTATGATGTGATATTTTAGTTTGGATGTTAAGGTATATGTACGTAGACTGAATGATAGAGTGATCTTAGTCTAACTATTATCTTTTGTAGGAGATTGTGCTTAAAGGGCGTTGTGATAAAAATATAAATACTTTTACTGTGTAGATTTCTTATACCCCTAAGAATAATCCAAAATAAGCCAGGTAGACTTGGTTAACCATGTGTGGGGTGCTAAGTCCAAATTATTCATATACATGCTTAGGATTATGTAGCTTGTTTAGTTAATCTCTATTTTGCAAATTTTAGTTAGATTTCCTTTCCCTTTTTCATGTAATTTTGCAAATTAGGATTTGGAATAAATATTATGGGGGATTAGGAAGAACATTGGTCATAAGACTTTATCTTATATGCCATGTGAAGCATTTGAAGCAACCACATTCCAACCAACCAAAAGAAGAAAGAAGAAAGAAGAAAGACGAAAGAAGGAATGAAGAGTGAAGAATGAAGACACCCATAACATGAATTTCTTCTTGATTGTAATTAATTCTTTTGTAATCCAGGTTGTATAAGCATAGAGCTTGGCTACCCAATTTCTTTTCGGGTTTGCGTGGTGAGCCCAACCACAAAAGGCCTCTTATTCTTTTGCGCTAGATTTATAAATTATTTGATGTTTGTTTAGCTTATTCATTAAGATGGAATATTTTTCTAGTTTCTTTTTTGCTTTGATGTATGGCCTGGATACGATTAGGCTCTTAGGGAAACATAAAATTTTTATCCAATTAATCAACTCAAAACTAAAAATTAATAACTTATAACCTCACTTAAATCTCAGGTTATAAAAATAAGATAAAAGATTTAGTAACCCCTTAGCTGGTTGTTGTATATTTTCACATCATAAAAAGTATCTTATTTCACTCTTGTTGTGGAGGGCTTCCACCCGTGCCAAGGAGCTTGGCTTGACCTTTGAGAGTCATGGTGAAAACACACCTCCTTCTTGCTGATTTTGGCCCATAATCAGATTTCTCATTAATTAGGCATATGAATTCCATAGCCTATGTCAGCTGAATTATCCAAAATGAAAATAAAGCAGAAACAAAATTTGCATTAGATTTAAGTCATTAAATCATGCCCTACATGATCTAGTCTCTTAAGGAGTGTGTTTTAAGACTTAGTATCTTGCTAAATAAACAACACCTTAACTATCTTGCAAAAGTATATGACTTGCTTATATGTATTTAAAATCATAGGAGGAGTTAGTTGGCGGCCACCCCCAGGTGGTTGTAAGTCCAAAAAGTCAGGTGGTTCGCCTTAGATTTAGGTCATGCTTTTGCCCTCCCCAAAGCTCCCTATATTTAGGTTCAGGGGTTGCTACTTCTCTCTGTGGGCTACGAGCATAAATCCTCATCTCTTAGGCATTTTCATGATCTTGTACCATGAAATTGTAAGTCCTAGATTTCTAATAAAAATTCAACTCAAACAAATAATTCCCCTCAACTTCAAAAATATAAAGCCCAACTATAGGATAGTTTGGGATGCTTACTAGGCTTCCTAGTATCATAAGCATCTCCTACTTATCTTCCTTTGGTCTCGATAATAACTCTCTCCTCTTGATCAATCCCATTTGATCTTCTAAAATAAACTTATTAATTGATAGTCCTATCTTTGGAATCTTTGGAGATAATGATCATTTACCTTAATCGAGAGTATTCATAAGGAATCTCATTCCTTAGGATGTAATTAACTATGGGGGCTTGCCTCCATAAGGAATTTAATGAACTCGATTTAAAATAAACCCTGCTTTACTTTTCCATGTAAAGTAGGGGAAGAATCTCTGGTACATGCGAAGACCCATAGTCCTTAAGAGTCCTTACTCAGGTGATTAGGTCTATTGTAGGGTGGTGACTTCTATCTTTCGAGATAGTACACCTTTTCTCAATGTCGTACCTGATCACCCTAATAAGAACATCTTAGGATCTACGTGGTGTCCAGACAAAAGGCATATATTTTTGTTTTCATTTATCCTTTCCAAAAAGATAGATGAATATGAGAATATTTTCACCACAGTAATAGAGCAAGAAATTTTTTAACAAAATGATTTCTTAAGTAAAAATTTTAAATATATGCACAAAGGCAAGATCAAGCATTTTAACACTTGAAATGAAATTAAATTTTAAAATTGGTTGAAATGTTAAGTGTATAATAAAATAGTAAGTGTACAAATTAGTATATGAATAAATATTCAATACATCATAATATTTCTTTATATTCTTTATTTTTTTTTGCATAAAGATCTGTCTATAAAATAATTGGCTTAGAAAGAATTTGCATGAGAGAAATGATGCATCACCTCCAAAGATGGAAAAAAACTAACTCCATATAGGTTTAATAGAAGTTAGACAAGTTCATGTTTTTCAAATATCTCTGTTTCCTAGCATTAGGAATTAGGTTTGTTTACTTGATCATAGAGTTCAAGTTTCTTTAGGAGCCAACTTTTTGTTCACTAAATTACATCATGAAAATGAATTCCTATGTGCACTCTTGACTAATGTCATAACTAACATAAATTTCAACATTTGGAGTTTTCATGGATTAAAGTTAAGATTTTCAAAAGAGATTATCTTAAATTGATTAAAAGATGTTTAGTTCAAAAAAAGAGAATACAAAGAGCATTTTATGTTAATCTTTCATGATGTTCAAAGATTCTCTTCTATGTTAGAGTTTTTGTAGGTTCATAATTTTGCAATTTTTAAAATGTGTATCTAACAATCCCATATAATTATAAAGACATTATTTTTCAAAGTGAAGGCTTTCCGGATCATAATTAAATATATACTAAGGTGTGAGAGGCTCATTGACTTGAAGAGAAATCAATATGATAACTTTCCATTAATGATGCCATGTTAACGTGATGACAAGGAGATTCCTCCAAGAAACTCATATGATGGCCTAATAAACATCCCATTTTTTATGTTTATCATATCAATGTTTTTGACAATATTTGATTATTTCTTCTTTTTATTGGTCTTCTTGGTCAAATCTTTTCATTATATGATATTTCATGTATGTGTAGTCTCAAAATATTTTAGTATAAATTTTTATTATTTTAATTTTTAAAAACATTTTCATTATAATTTCTTGAGACTTAAATTAATATATTTTTAAATTTAACAACTTTTATTTGATAAAATCAATTGTAAGAAAATTATGTTTTTTGTTGTTGTAAATATTACATATGTCTCTTTGATTAATTGCAGGCCAAAATACAACTATTTGTTAAGTTAAAAATTATTATACATCTGAGTATGCATATGGCCTGACTCTATATATCTTAATGACCTGGTTTAATCAAGCTTTATCCTCCTTAAGGTGAGGACAGTTAAAGGTGCACTCATCAAATATTAATATACATCAACAAAAGCCAATGTGCACACACCAAAGGCCAATGTGCACTTATCAAAGGTGAAGGTGCACTCAACAAATGCTAAGGTACACTCATTAATGGTGAAGTTGAACTCATTAAAACCTAAGCTATACTCATTCAAGGCTCATGTGTTCACCATAGTCAAGGATGTGCTTTCGAAATTTAGGATGCACTCACCAAAAACTGTAGTGGACTTACTAGGTCACTCACCCCAACATAAGAGATTAGTTTCCCTAACTAGATTAACACTTGCTCAATTTTGGAGGCAACTCACTTAATCAACAAGTGCTACTCTTCTACAATCAGAAAAAAAAAGAAAGAACAACACTCAGATGCTCGCCCTAGCCGTCCCTCTTACGATCTCCTCTGATTCCATTTGTGTGATTAGGTTCTCGATGCTCGAGCTAGGGGTTCTTCTTCTCCTCATTGCCTTCCTCTTTTTCCTCGGCCGCCATAGCCATCCCTCCTCGGCATTTTCTTTTGGTTCTCTCTTGCTTTCTGTGTTTCGATCAATTCGATATCGAACGAGGCCGCTTTAGCTACTGCTTGTTATGCCTTACTATTGATCATGGAATCAACTGGTGGCTCCCCATGGGGAATCCCTCCTTACCGTCGTGCGATAGGTAAGGACTCTCTTGGGAACACTAGTGCTAATCCTACCATGGCTACTAAATTCTTTAGGGATGTGCTTGCGGGTAAAGCGAATAATGCTGGTGAGTCTTTCGATTTTGTTTCTACTACATTCCGGGGAGTACCTGCTATTATGTGTTTCGATTTTGTGGTGGAAAAATTGGTTAAACCATATGAATTTGCTTTGGTTGATAAATTTGCTCTTCGCCGTCCGTCTATGGAGAATATCCAAAGTTTTTTTCATTCGCTTAAACCAACAGGAGTTTTTTCGGTGGGGTTGATTGATTCTCGACATGTTTTGATTCAATTAGCTAACGATCTGGATTACTCTCTTGTTTTTGCAAGACGTTCATATTTTGTTTTTAATTGCCAAATACGGTTATTGAAATGGACCCCCTTTTTTGACATTAAGGAGGAATCTCCTATTGTTCCAGTTTGGTTGTCTATCCCTAACCTTCGTGTGCACTAATTTTAATCCCGAATTTCTCTATACGGTGGTGGGCCTGTTCGGTCGTCCTCTCCAATTGGATCAAGCAACCGCTTCTAGCTCTAGACCTTCTGTTGCTCGTGTCCTTATGGAATTGGATATTACTAAAAATACCCTAAGGAAATTTGGCTTGGATTAGAAAAATATGGATATTTACAAAAAGTAGAATTTGAAAACTTTCCTATATTTTGCTCACATTGTAAAATTCATGGTCATGAATTTTTTGATTTCTTTATAGTTCATCCACATTTAAAGAAGAATCATATGGTCTCCAAAGCTGCTCCAGCCATTAAGGCCACTTTGAATGAAACACCATAGGATATGGCTACTAATATAACCGCCCCAATACCTGATAAAAATGAGCCCCAAATTTTGATTCATAACCCTGAATCCAAGATGGATATAGTTGAGCAACCCCATAGAGCACAACTCCTTTAAGGATCAATTCCTCATTTTGGAACCTATTTACAAAACCAAAATATTGATATTAATGCTTGAATACCGTGATCTCCTCTTGTTCTTGATTTAATAATGCTAATATTCTTGCTCTTTCATCTCTAGTAGCTAAAGATCATATGAATGATAAGGTAGGGTTGGATGAGGTGCAGTATTTAGAGATAACTTCCACCCCTGATCTAGGGCTTTGTGTTCTGCCTAATTCTAACCCATCATCTAATTCTTCTTCTAACTCGGATCAAAATCTAAAACCTAAGCTGCATCAGGTTATCAACAATCAGTTAGAAGAAGGAGAATTGACCTTTAACCTCCAGGCTCCTACTAGCAACAAACAATTAATTTGATTTTCATTATCTGATGGGGAGGTTGTTGGTTTGGAAAATGATTTTCACATTATTTAAAAAAAGAGAAACAAATCATATAAATCTAGATTTCACAACTTTGCCAAAGTTACTAGATCTGGCTCATCTCATCCCAAGTAATGGTCTCTTTCTTGATCTGGAATGTGAGTGGGATAGGCTCCTCTCTGTTCGTAATAGACTCAACAACTTAGTTCGCATCTATAACATTTCTTTTCTAGCAATTTTGGAACCCTTTATCCTTCCTTCTAGCATTCAATCTATTGCTAGAATGATTGGCTTTAGTAGTTTTTTCGTGAACTCGAGTAATAAAATTTGGATCTTTTGGAAAAATCCTTTTGCCTTCTATATTATTCAGGACCTTCACCAGGTCGTGAATGCTAAAATCTCTTTTGGCAATTGGTCCTACTTTGGATCTTTTGTCTATGCCTTCTGTAATAGGTATGGTAGAAGGAACCTTTGGGAAGATCTGGTTAATTTCTTGACTTCGGTTAATGCTCCATGGTTTGTGGGTGGGGATTTTAACATTATTTATTCCTCGTAAAGAAGGGGTGGAAATCCTCCTAACCTTTTATCTACGAAGGAATTTAATAATATGGCCCTTGATTGACACTTGACCGATCTAGGCTTCATTGGCTCCCAATACACTTGGAATAATCACAAAATGTGGCAAAGACTTGATAGGATTCTGTTTAATGATCAATGGATCAACTCCTTCCTGACTACCTCAGTTGAACACCTTAGTAGAACTCTATCCGATCACTCTCCTTTGCTTATTTCTGTTAAGGTTATTACAGAGTCCCCCTCTTCTTGTATTCCTTTCCACTTTCAAAATATGTGGCTTCTAGATACTAGATTTGTGGAGGTGGAAGCTACTAATTGGGGAGACCCTCTTTATCCTGATGATTCTGTTTTGGCAATGAAGAGATTATGGCTGAAATTAAAAAGACTTAAACAATTTCTCAAATGGTGGAACAAACATTGCTTCAAAAACCTTTTCACAAACATAAAAGAATTAGAACAATAGGTCATATCGTTAGAAGAAGAGGTTATCCTGGATACCTCTAAAACTATTTTATTAAATCAAGACAAAGATAGATTAACAAACTATCAAGACATGGAGGAAACTTACTGGAGGCAAAAGGCTTCTGCTAAAAAATTATCGGAGGGAGATAGGAATACCAAATATTTTCATGCTCTATTTAATAAGAAAAAGGCCTTAAATCACATTAAGAAAATCAAAAATCGATAATAGTTGGATTCTTGATGAAAATGAACTTGCTGATTTGGGTGTTTCCTTCTTCAATAACCTGCTTAATAATAATGTGAACTATGAGGAATTAGCAAGTCCTGAGGCTATCCCCAAAATCATCACCAAGAAGATAACATAATGCTTACATCTTTACCCTCGGTTGAAATTACATCCATCCTTGATATGAATACTGATTACTACGATGGATTCACTCCACTTTTCTTTCAAAAATGTTGGAATATTATCAAAGAAGATGTGGTTAAAGCTATTCTGGATTTTTTTAGAGGGAACATCCTCCCCAAATTCTTTTCCAGTACTTCCATTATTCTAATTCCTAAAATTGAAAACCCCGAACTTTGGAATCATTTTAGACCTATAAGTCTATGTACCTTTTTTAATAAGCTCATATTGAAGATCCTAGCCAAAAGATTTGGTATTTTACTTCCTAAAATCATGTCCCCTAATCAAACTAGCTTTGTCAAAGGTCGATCTATCTCTGATAATGTATTATTAGCTCAAGAAATTGTCTATGATTTAAACACCAAAGTTCGATGTGGGAATCTTATTTTTAAGTTGGACATATCTAAAGCCTATGATAATATTGGTTGGACTTTCCTTTACAAAATTTTATCTCTATTCGGATTTTCCAACTCTTTCATTACATTAATCAAGAATGGTATTGAAAACTCTGGATTTTCTTTACTTATTAATGGCAAGGTTCATGGCTTCTTTTCTTCATCCCATGGTATCAGGCAGAGGGACCCCCTTTCTACGACACTTTTTATTATCGCAGTGGAATATCTTTATCGAAACCTTGACCTTATGTTTCTCAAAATTCCTAACATGTGCTACAAGACTAGGTGTAGTTTTCCTATCTCTCACCTCTGCTTTGCAGATGATTCATTATTTTCTGCAATGGGTCTACCCGTTACATTAAGAAATTGTATAAGTTTCTTATTCATTTTGGTAGGAGAGTGCCTTAAAATTAATCGACAAAAGTGACTTCATTGCTAAATCGATTCCTATTCCTAGGATTAATACTATTAAGAGAATCATGGGCTTTGCCAAATACTCTCCCTATTAAATGGGTACTCCTTTATACCGTGGTGCTAAAAGATCTTTCCTTTTGATGAGGTGATTCAAAAATCTATAAGAAAATTTCCTCCAGAATTCCATCTTCTTTCTTTTGAGCCGACTAGTTATTAAAGTATTCTACTCCTTACCCCTCTATCTGCTTTCCACTATTGTCCCTACCACTTCTATCATTAATAAGATTAACCAGCTGTTCAATAAATTCTTCTTGGGTTCTACTTCATCATCCAAAAAAACTCATTGGGCGAGTTGGTACAACTGTTGTGACCATTTGAATGAAGGTGGACTAGGTTGTAAAACCTTACAAGATTCCATTAAATATTTTTCCTATAAAATGTGGTGGAACCTTAAAAGTAATCATAGCTTCTGGTCTAAATTTATCCTTGCTAAATCGAAAGGGTAATCACCCCTCATTTGCATTTTCAAAATGGTAGACTCCCTGTGGAGAAGACTCTATAACATCAAGTGGGCTGCTGAAGAGCTTATCTCCTGGGGTGTGAATTCTAGTTCATCCTTCTTTTGGCAAGATAATTGGCGGTTGGTTCTATTGACTCTTTACTCAACACCCATTCTATTGAGAGGCTCAAAGTTAGCCATTTCATTACTCAAAATTCTTGGAATATAACTCAGTTAGGTTCTTATGTCCCAAATTCTATCATCAAAAAAATCCTGAATATTAACCCTACAATTAGTAAAATGGATCAAATTCTATTCAACAATTCATCCACTGGTGATTTTATTTTTAAGGATGTGTGGCAAGCTATTAGATTCAAAAATCAAGATTCTCTAATCTTTCCCAAACTCTGGAGTAATTCTATTCATGCTTCCTTTTCGGTTCTTATGCGGTGTATTCTTAAACAATACATTCCTGTGGATGTCATTCTCCTGAAAAAAAGGCATTCATCTTCCTTCTAAGTGTCAATGTTGCTTTCACATAGAAACTTTGGAGCATGTCTTTGTTAATGGCCCCATTGCGACTAAAGTTTGGCACTGGTATGATAGTCTATTTAATACTTTGTTGTTTGATGGATCCATTTCTATTGTGCACCTTTTAAATAATTTCCTATCCTATTCCCCGAAAGGTCATGTCAAATGTGTTCTGGCTATTACTTTATTGTGGTACATCTGGTTGGAAAGAAATAATGCTAAACATAATGATATTCTCATGAATTTTCACCGCATCATTGCTAAAACCAAAGATAAAATTACCTTCCTTTACAAAACTAAACTTCTTCATCCATCTAGTTTCAAAGAAGTTAAGCATCTGACTCACTACTTTAGGATTTCTCTCCCGTCTACTGAAATTGATTATATATGTAAGACTATATATTGGATTAAACCTCAAAACCATATTATTAAGGTTAATACTGATGGTTCTGTTGCTAATGGACTTTATGGTTGTGGGGGTATTTTAAGAGACTTTAGAGGTAAGATGATTGCTACTTTTGCTATTCCTTTAAGACCCTGATTTTTTCTTTTTGCTGAACTTTATGGCCTATACTATGGGATATTACTATGCATTCAGAAAGGCTTTAAAAAAATATGGTTTGAAATTGATGCTCTCCTACTTCTGAATTTATTAAACTCTGGAGCTTATGGTAATGCCGAAGTCTACTATACTCTCAACCACACAAGAAGGCTTATTTCTTCTCTTGATTATCATATCTCTCATATTTATCGAGAAGGGAATTCTTGTGCGGATTTTCTTGCCAATTTGGGTGCAAAGTCCTCTATGGTAAATATATTCTTTTATGATAATATTCCCCCTTTATTAAGGGGGTTTGTTAATTTAGACAAAAGTGGTTTACCTTATGTTAAGAATATGTAAGTCGTTATTTTGTATTTTGCTATATCTTACTGGAGCTTTTCCATCTCCTTCTTAGAGCTATGGTACTGGTATTCACTCAGGTTTTCATTGGTTTCTAGGGTTTTTTCTCAAGAATGTTGTTAGGGAGAACTTACAGATGGTTTTGGATGAAATTTCTTATCATTCTATGTGTTCTATGCTTTTATTAAACTGGCCTATGCAGCTGTTAGGATTGTTTCCTAAGGCTGAATTTGGAGATAGGAATAACTGCTACAATGTTTTCCGTATTAGACTTGAACATCATGGTATTTTATTTTCCTTGTTTGTGGGAAATCTTTTAATTCATTTCTTGATATGGTGGTTTTGACTTTGTTTTCCTGGGGTAAGCTCCCACCTTTTGGTTTGGATTATGGTGGATGTTTGCTGTCATTTTGTTATTTTGTGATGTTGTGGTTGTTACGTGATTCAATGCGAGGCTGGGATGGTTCTTTTGCTCTAGAGTTTCGGGTGATTGCAGATTGCTCTATTGCCTTCCTTTTTCATTTTATTCAACTGTTTCAGGTTAAGTTCATATGGATCTTGGGTGGATTGATGGGGTTTTTTATTAATAGAGGTTGGATTTATATGTCTCTTTAGTGTTGTATATGCTTTCCTTTGGATTGGGATGTTGAGGCTCCTTGCTGTGTGGATTATTTTTCAAAAAAATTGTTGTTTCTATCTAAATGGGTTGTTGGTGGATTCACATTTTATATTTCCATCGGGAGTTCTATATGCCTTTCTTTGGTTTGGTATATGGACGCCTCGATTGGTGTCATGTCACCATCCTTCTTTCTTAATGTTATGCTATGGTCTCTTAAATCTAATTATAATTGGTGGGCGATAAAGGAGGGTGGTTTTGGCTTCATTCAGTGGAAATTAATATTTTTCTGTTTAGTGGTCATATCATGTTGTTGAGCTATATGATTTTCGTTTGGATAGACGGTTGTCTCAGGTTTGTTTACTCTGACGGGTGCCGAATTACTCCCCCTATTTGGATGGTAGTAGCATCTGTGTGGTATCCCCTTGCGGGATGCATAGTTATGTGGCTGCCCCAAACTAGTGTGGATTTTTTGCTGCACCCCTTTTTCTTAGTCTTATGTTTACCCATTATAATTAACTTCTATTTTATGGGTACTAACTGGCATCCAAGTTTATTTACAGGTTTCTTTTCTCTTAATGCAGGTTCAAGCAGGCATTTTCTTTTGGATGCAAAATCTCATCAACTCCCCCTACTGACGTTGGCAGACATATGGTTGGTGCCTAGGTCTTTTTCTCTTTATGGGTTATTGTATTTGCTTTTGTTGTGTGAGTTTTGTATTTAGATAGGGGTTTTACTCTTTAGGCTGATTATAACTCTTTGAGCCGTAGATTCAGAGTTTAACCCCTTTTTTAAGGATCTTGTAACCCTTTTATTTTGAGCAATAAAATTCCCTATATGGGGTCCCAAAAAAAAAAAGTGCTACTCTTCTACATGTATCCCAAATTAGCGATTTCATCAATAGCTCAACATTATCTTTGAAAGGCCCATAACCTCATCTACCCAATCAATGACTACTCCTACTTATTCACTTGAGGATTTATCTATATGTACTCATAGATGTTCTAACTAATCTTTTGCATGTGCTTATCAAAGATCTGACCTTTGTATCAATCTATTTATAACTTATCATGTATTTTTTATTCATTCATTTTTATGAGGCCAATGTATAACTTCTTCTATGGTGCCTAATATTTTATAAATATATGGTCAAAGGGCCAATTTTTAGACATATAATCAATTGTGGGCATTTTATGCTAGCAATAAAATTTTCATATCTTCTCTCTATAAAGTGTTCTATCTCTACTCTTTTTGTTACTATTTTTTTTAAGTTCTACAAGTAAGGCTCTAATATTGCCACTAATAAATCTAAATGAACCATTTTGTAAGGTGAGGTGGATGTGGATTATTGTCGAGAGCCAAAACCAAGTATTATGAGAAGAAAAGTATTAAATAAAAAAAATTAAGCATAAAATTCAATTCTACACTATTAAAAGGCACTTGTCTAAATAATTTGCAAATGCTTAAGGAACTCCCCCTTAAATTCAATATGGACTCATGAAGCTCAACCTTCATATTCAACACATCTAAGATTTGTAATCATCTAAAAAAGAGTTCACAAACTCCAAAATTTAAAGCCATTAAAAGGAGAGCTCAACCCATCCAAGATTTGATGTCATATGAATAGATTCAAGTCATCTAAAAATGGAAGCCATCAAAAGGAAGTTTAACTCATCTAAAATTTGATGTTAACTAAAGAGAGTTCAATTTATCAAAAAATTAAAGTCATCCAATGAAGAATTAAATTTGTCCAAATTTTAAATTCAACGAAGATAAATTCAACTAGTCCAAGAAAGAGTTCAACTCGTTTAAAAATGAAAGCATCAAAGGGAGAGTTCAACTCATCTAAAAATTAAAGCCAGCCAAGGGAGGGTTTAGCAAATCGAAGAGCTAAAGTCATCTTAGCATGGGTCCGAAAATTTATCAAAGACAAGCTCAAACAAATCGTGAACTTGTTCTGCCCTTAGAGATTTTTTTTCTTTATTCTTTTATAAATTTACTTAGGCAGAATATAAATAAAATTATAAAAAATTTGTGATATAAACCTTAAGAGTCACCTTTTAGAGTTTATTCATTCCTCACGTTCCCTAATATTTTTGGCAATCCATAACATATTCTTATTATAGACATTACATCTACGTCAAAATGGATTCTTAGATCAATCAATGTCTCAAGGGCATAGAAAGAAAAAAAATCATATATGAAAATACCAAATCAAAAGATGATAACATGATCTACTTCAATGTTCAAGCTCCTAAATGATAGGATAGGGTGAAGAAAATTTTGTAAGAGAAGAGCTCACCCTTATTAGAGCTTCTAGTAATTTTTTGAGATGTAGCAGTCCGTATATGTGGAAAACTAACTTTGATTAGCTTCTTAGTATTGATTTAGCTGTGGATGAAGATTTTGTGGATATTTTGATCTTTTTTCTCTTAGTTATTTTTTGCTTCATTCATTTTGAGATTAAGATTCTCATATTTTTATGTTTTTGTTTTTATTATTAAAAATATTTTTTCTACATTAAAAAAACTAGTTTTCTTGTTCATATATTATTTTTTTAATTCTATCAAGTTTAGATAATTTAAAAGTTTGTTAAATATGAAATATTTAGTCTATCACTTAATGAATTTTATATATATTTTATAATATCAATTAGAACTAACAATCTCTACTATACATGTCACTCAAATGGAATTTTCACATCAACTGTCTCACTATTTAATTTCAATTTTAATTTTTTTTTTCCATAAAAAACATCTTAATAAGTATTTTTTTTTTGTTCCATTGGAATTCTAGCTCAAAACATCGACAATAATATTAATATTAACCTTTTGGTGTTAATATTAAATGATAAAATATTATATAAACTTGTGGTTTAATCATTATATAATTAATATTTTTTAAATATATTATCATACTTGCGGTTAATATTAATTTCAACTTTATAATATTAATATTATATCTTTAATATTACTTGTGAGTTATTCTTTATATAAATATTAGCACTAAGTTATTCTTCGACTTTTGAAACTTATCTTCTAGGAAGGTTTACATACATACCATACAATTCTTATGCATTTATCTAACACATAAAATTAGTTATTTACTTATCTAGCACTTTACACATAAAGATAAAAGAACTTTTGGTTATAAAATAAAGTCTAACCTTGCAGTAGCTTTGGTTATCAATCGCTTAATTTGAGTTAAGGGTGAAAATCCTTTGAAGGATTCATTTTTTTTTTTTTTGTAATTCCATCAAAATAATAAAACATTAATGCATAATAAAACACAACACTAAAACACTTAAATCACACGAAGAAATAGCACATGATAATACATGATAATTTATCACCATTATTACAGAGAGAGAGAGAGAGAGAGAGAGAGTGGAAAGGGTAAATCAAGAAAGATACTCCTTTCTACTCATGAGATACACTTATTCCTTTCTTTTTTTCTGAGAGAAGCATAGGAGAAAAATATTATGAATCACACAGTGAAATGTACGGGGATAAAGATTCAAATAGGATATTTTCATATCTCTCTTAAGGGCACTTCCAATTCCAGTCTCCACTTAATCTAACACAACATCGTGAAGGATCGAAAGCTATATTTTTGTTACAGCCAAAACCTCCACCATGTTGAGGAAGACAACATTCAGCATCAGCAAGACTTATAAGAAGCATAAGAAGAAGGAAGACCATCACATAAATGCTTAGCATCTTCATTTTTTTTAATTAACCAAACTACAAAGTTTAAAGCTCTAAGAAGATAAACAATGGTGGGTGTGATTTGCACGATGAAGGCACTCATATTTATAGACAAAAATATAAGCTTCACTCATGTGCTTCGCATTTATAAAATAATGAATAATATAAGTTTTTATTTGTTAACATTTTTTCTTGAGTTTGACAGACTTGGTTAATGACTTACATGATATATAAAACTAAAATATATATAAATTTTTTGTTTTCACATTAGAATAACTTTTATATTAAAAAGTCAAAAAATAATTAGGAACCTGTCGTAGGGAAAGTTTCTTTAGCACGTTAACAGGCAAACCATCGCATTAGAATAACTAAAATAAGAAAAAATGATGAATAAACTACTACGATATAAATGTAGGGTTTTATATTTTATTGTAAAATATTTAAGAATTGATTTATATTCATATTCATAACATTATTATTTATTTATTTTCTTAATTTCATTTATCTCTTTTAGTAAAGCAGTTAAAGTTACTTTTCAGTAGTGCAAGGAAGATATAAAGATATATTTGGCATTGAAATGATTTTTAAAAGAAAACATATGTTACTAAAACATATATGAATATTAAAAAAATTTTGAATTGTAGAAATAATGTTAACGAGCAGGGACAGAACTTATAACTTTGTTTTTGAGAGCTGAGGTATGAGCCATTAGGCTCAGAGCTAGTTTATATGCACAGCTTTCTTTTGTATTAGATATATTTTTTAATTAAAATTTTAACTACCATTGTCAGATGTAGAATTAGTTTTATTACTTTCATATTAATGCAACATAAATCTTTTAAGAGATTGTTGTACTTAATAATGTTAAGCCACACAGAATATTTCATTAAATAGTATAGGCTTCAAATCCAAAATTATCTAGAATCAACTGGGATAATCGAGGTAAAATGAAGAGAGAGTATATGGGATCTTGAATGTTAACCCTATAACTCTTTTTTAATTATTTTACAATAATTGGGTAGAGATTTATTTATACAAGATTATACAAGATTATACAATAATATATTTATATAATTAGGGTATACCAACACACTCGATAGATTGCACACAACTCTTGGAGCAATTGGACCTGCCAGTAATACTGGTCAAGGCTTGATACTAAGTTGGCTTTTACTGCTATAAGATAATGTCATTTGATGTAAAAAATGCATGTATTACCACTCCGATAAAATACTGGCAGACATTCACCACTTTAAAAAGTGTAACTTGTAACTTAATCGATTAAAATATAATTTTGGTGTAGGGTTAACAAATTCTTACGATTTCTCTTTACATCTAAGGGCATGAAAATCGACTCCGATAAAGTCAACGTAGTTTGAAATTATCATTATCCAAAATGACAAAAGATGTGCAACTATTCATTGAGAGGGTGATCATTTTTAACAGCTTCATCCCAAAGTTAAATGGAAGGTGATCATTCTTCCTTAAGGTTATATGTAGTATAAAGCACGTCAACAGGCTGAGTTTTTACATGAGAACAGAAAATAAAAATAATGATGTGAAAACTACAACGATGTAATAATAGAGTTTTAAATTCCACTATATTATCATTCCCATTTTTTTTTAAAAGTTCCATTTGTCAACTTAATAAAGCAATTAAAATTAATTATTTTCCTGTAGTGCAAGACACATAGATATGTTACGAGAAATATAAACTTTTAGCTGTAGATAGTGAAAGGGAGGATGCACATATACTTTGGAACCATTTGAATATTAATGCAAAATATTTTAAAATTTCCAATGTGCAATTTTTTTATTTTAATTTTTTATTAAAATTTAACTACCATTTTAGACATAACTTTTTTTATTTTTATAGATATGTTTGTTCATAAAAATTTTAAGGCCATGGATCTTTTTATTTAATAGTCTAGGTTTTGAATCCAAAAGAAAAGCATGCACAACTCCCTGGTTGAACAGACCGAACTCCATACAGGCTTAGTAAAACCGGAATGTTGAAACAATAAGCTGCTCACATCCGACAAAGAAAAAAGGGAAACATTCTAGATGAAAGAAGAACCCCTCTTGCCAAAGTGAGCAGATCATTCAAATAAATAGCAAGATAAACATTACGAAGTTAGGTATATAGGAGAATCACCTTGGAAAATAGCCCTAGCTATGCCTAGAATATTTAATAAGTGCACAATGAACAAAAATGATACACCATATCATCATATTCCATATAAAAACTTCAATTGAGTAAGGGTTATAGCACCCAAATAACATTGATTTTCCGGTCGAAAACAAGTTCCATAAGCTCCTAAAAGGGGAGGAAAGACCTCACCCAACTAATGGATTGAAACAAAAAGCAAAATTAAAAGTTTACATGTTCCTAACATAAGGCAAACCACTTTTATCTAAATTCAGAAGCCCCCGTAATAAGGGAGGCATATTATCATAAGAGAATATATTCACCATAGAGGATTTTGCACCCCAATTAGCTAGAAAATCAGCACATAATTCCCTTCCGATAAATATGAGAAATATGATAATCAAGAGAAGCAAGCCTCCTCGTGGTTAAGAAAATAGTAAACTTCAACATTTCCATGAGCTCCACTTTAATAAATTCAAAAGGAGGAGAGCTTCAATTTCAAACTAGATTTTTTAAAATCCTTTCGGAATGCATAATGATATACCATAATTTAAACCATAAAGTTCAGGAAAAAGAATAGAACATGGTCTTAAAGGAATAGCAAATGTAGCAATCATCTTACCTTTAAGGTCTCTTAAAATACCCTCATAACCATAAAGCCCATTAACAACAGATCCATCAGTATTAACCTTAATGACATGATAGTTGGGCTTTATCCAATAAATGGTCTTACAAATAAAATCAACCTCAGAATACGGGAGGCAAATCCCAAAATAAGGGGTGAGATGTTTGACACCTTGAAGCTAGATGGAGGGAAGAAGGTTAGCTTTATAAAGGGAGGTAATTTTACATTTGGTTCTAGCAATAACACGGTGAAAGTTCATAGAAATATCACTATGTTTAGCATCATTTCTTTCCCACCGAGATATACCATGGTAAAGTAATAGCCATCACACATTTGATATGTCCTTCGAGGAAGAGGATAGAAAATTATTTAAAAAGGCAATATAGAAAGGGATCCATCAAAACGAAAGTATTAGACATACTATCATACTAGTGCCAGACATTAGCAGCAATGAGGTCATTAACGAAGACATGATCCACAGTTTCAATGTGGAAGCAACATTGACATTTTGATGGAAGATGAAAACCTTTTTTCAGGAGAATGGCATCCACACATCCTTAAAACACAAAATCTTAAGAGGAGGAATTGTTTAACAGGATTTGATCAGCTCTTTTGGATGTTGGATTAATATTGAGGATTTTGTTAACGATCACATTGGGTACATAGGAACCTAAATGAGCTATATCCCAAGAATTACGAGTAATGAAATAGCTAACCTTGAGTCAATAGAGTGAGTATTGAATAATGAGTCAATAGAACCCACACCCGAAATTATCTTGCCAAAGAAGGATGAACCAATTTACAGGGATCATCTCCTCAACTTGATATTTGAGTCTTCTCCTCCCGGGAATCCGGGTTTGAAAGAACAAATGAGGGGTGATTACCCTTATTTTGGCGAGGATGAATTTATACCAGTAGCTATGATTGCTTCTAAGATTCTACCACATTTTGTAAGAAAAGTATTTAATGGAATCTTCTAAAGTTTTACAACCTAAACCACCTTCATTCAAAGGAGCACAACAGGTGTACCAGCTAGCCCAATGAGTTTTTTTGGAAGATGGAGTAGAACCTCAAAATAATATGTTGATAAGACGGTTAAACTTTTTAATGATAGAGGTGGTAGGGATAATAGTGGAAAGCAGATAAAAAGGTAAGGAGCAGAGAATGCTTTTAATGAGAACAAGTCTCGCTCCAAAAGATAGAAGATGGAATTCTCAAGAGGAAATTTTCTTATAAATTTTCTGAATCACCTCATCAAAAAGGGAAGATCTTTTAGCACCATGATATAAAGGAGTACCCAGGTACTTAATAGAAAGAATAAGATGGGCAAACCCCGTAATACTCATAATAGTATTAATCCTAGGAGGAGGAATCGATTTACTAGCAAAAAAGTCGAGTTAATTTTTAAGCCACTTTCCCTACCAAACTAAATAAAGAACTTACACAGTTTAATAATGTATCAAGTAGATCCATTGTAGAAAATAATGAAATCATCCGCAAAGCTGAGGTGAGAGATAGGAAAACCACCCCTCATCTTGTAGAACATGTTAGGCATTTTAAGAAATAACAGTTCAAGACTTCGAGAGAGATATTCCACCGTGATAATGAAAAGGGCCAGAGAAAGGGGGTCCCCTTGCCTTATCACATGGGAGGAAGACAAGAAGCCATGAACTTGCCATTAATAAGTAAAGAGAATCTAGAGTTCTCAATATCATTCTTGATTAAAGTAATAAAAGGATTGGAAAATCCAAAAAGAGGCAGAATTTTATAGAGGAAAGTCTAGCCAATATTATCGTAAACTTTGGAAATATCTAGCTTAAAAACTAGATTCTCACACCGAACCTTAGTATTTAAAGCATGGACAATTTCTTGAGCTAACAACACATTATGGTGGATCTACCTTTGACAAAACCCGTTTGATTGGGGGAGATGATTTTAGGAAGTAAATTGCCTAGTCTTTTGGCTAGGATCTTAGATATGAGCTTATTAAAAAGAGTACATAGGCTTAAAGGTCTAAAATGGTACCAAAGTTCGGATTATCGATTTTAGGAATTAGAACAATGGAAGTACTAGAAAATATTTGGGGAGGATATTTCCTTTAAAAAAATCCAAAATAACTTTAACCACATGTTCTTTGATAATATTCCAACACTTTTGAAAAAATAAGGTCATAAAATCATCAGGGCCAGCCACAAAATCCGTATTCATAGTCTGTAAAGTGGATGCAATTTCAAATTCAGAGGGTAGAGAGGTAAGCATTTTGTTTTCTTCTTCAGTAATGATCTTAGGGATAACCTCAAGTCATGCTAATTCATCATATGAGACATTATTAAGGAGATTAGTGAAGAAAGATACAAATTAAGTTCCTTGTCATCAGAACACCAACTATTATCATTATTTTTGATTTTCTTGATGTGATTGAGGGCCTTTTTCTTTTTGAACATTGCATGAAAATATTTGGTATTCCTATCTCCCTCCGATATCTTTTTTACAGAAGCATTTTGCCTCCAGTAGGTTTCCTCCATGTCTTGATAGCAAGTTAACCTATCTTTGGCTTGGTTTAATAAGATATTTTTGGAGGTATCATGAATAGCAGCTTCTTCTAAAGCTATGACTTCTTGTTCTAAATCTTTTATGTTTGTGAAAAGATTTTTGAAGCAATTTTTGTTCCACCATTTAAGGAATTATTTAAGCATTTTTAATTTAAGCCATAATCTCTTCATCCCAATAATATAATCATTAGGATAGAGAGGATCTCCCCAATTAGTAGCAACCACCTCCATCTATCATCCATAAGCCACATATTTTGAAAGCGGAAGGAATATGAGAAGAGGGGATTTCTGCTAATCTTAAGAGAGATTAGCAAGGAGAATGATCGAAGGTTCTACTAAGGTGTTCAATAGAAGTAATGGGAATTGATCCATAGATCATTAAATAGAATCCTATCTAGTCTTTGCCAAAGTCTGTGATTATTCCAGGTGAGAGCCAATAAAAAAACGGTGATGATAGTCCGTAATCATATTATTAAAGTCCTCCACGGAGAATAGGTTAGGAGCATTTCCACCAACTCGTTCGAGGAAGAGATAGTGTTAAAATCCCCAACCGGGGATAGGGGATGAGAAATTAACCAAATCTTTCCAGTCCTTCTACCATACTTATTGCAAGAAGCATAGAAGATCCAAAAGCGGCCAATTACCAAAAGTGATTTTAACATTCACTACCTAGTGAAGATCCGGATAATATGAAAACAAAAGGATTTTTCCAAAAGATCCAAATTTTGTTACTCTGAGCGAAAAAATTATCAAAGCCGATCATTACGGATTGAATGCTAGAAGGATGGATAAAGGATTCCAAGATTGCTAGGAAAGAAGTGTTATGCTACAAACTAAGTTGCTGAGTCTATTACGAAAAGAGAGGGAACCTATCCCTCTCGCATTCCAGATCAAGAAAGAGACCATTTACTTTGGGTGAGAGGAGCCAGATCTAGTTACTCTGGCAAAGTTAGGAAATTTAGATTTAGATGGTTTGTTTCTCTTTTTTATAACTGTATGGAAGTCATTGGCCATACTTATAGCCTCACCATCAGATAGCGAGTGTTCAGTTAAGTGTTTGTTGCCAAGAGGAGCCAAGAGGTTAAAAGTCATTTCTCCTTCTTCCAATTCAGTGTTGATGACCTGATGTAACATAGGTTTTGGATTTAGATCAAGATTAGAAGAGGAAGCACATGATCGATTAGAATTAGGCAAAACACAAATACCTAAATCGGGTAGAAGTTATCTCTAAATACTACACATCCTCCATTCCTACAATAGTATTCATTTGACCTTTAGCTAATGGAGATACGTAGGGATATATGCAGTGAAGGAATTAGCAACTAGGGGAGCAGAGTCTATTAGAGGCATTAATGTCAATATTGTTATTTTGAAAATGGATTCCAACATGAGGAGCCTATTCTTTAATAGGAAGTGAGCCAACTAGTAAATGCTCTGTATCCATCTTAGAGGTTGGTTGGCTTTGAGCAGGGATCATTTCTATCAAGTATTGGGGCAATTGTATTAGTAGCCATATCATTTTGTGGTTCATTCAAAGTGGCCTTAATGGATGGAGACTTTGGATACACATGATTTTTCTTTAAACGCGGATGAGCTACAAAACAATCAACAAATCCATGCCCAAGAAATTTTACAATGGGAGCAAAATACAGGAAAATTTCCAAACTCTACTTTTTGTGAATAGCCATATTTTTCTGACCCTAACCAAATTTCCTTAGGATATTTTTTAGCTATATCCAATTCCACAAGTATTCGAACAACAGAGGGTCTAGTACTAGAAGCGGTTGCTTGATCCAACTGGAGAGGCTGACCGAACAGACCAGCCACAATATAGAGAAACTTGGGATTAAAGAAATGCACGCGAAGGTTAGGAATAGACAACCAAACTGTAGCGATAGGAGATTCCTCCTTAATGTCGAAAAAAGGAGTCCATTTCAATAACCTCTTATAGCAATTAAAAACAAAATACGATCGTCTTGCAAAAATACGAGAATTATCCAAATCATTAGACAATTGAATCAATACATGCCGTGAATCAATCAGACCCACTGAAAAAACTCCAGATAATTTCAGATTATGAAGAAAGGCTTGGATATTTTCCATAGAAGGACGTCGCAGAGCAAATTTACCAACCAAAGCAAATTCAAAAGGTTTAGCATGCTTTTCAACCATTGAATTGAACACATGATCAACACCTCGAAGGATGTAGAAACAAATTCGAAAGACTCACCGGGATTCTTTGCCTTACCAGCACATCCTTGAAAGATTTAGAAGCCATTGAAGGATTTGGGCGGAGATGCCGAGGGGATCGGATTGTAACCGCACGAGATGAATTGGGGTTCCCAAGTAGAATCCATATTCCAATGTAGCATTACAAAAGAAATGAAATGACCAAATTTCAAGAGAAGCGTGGGAACCGCTTTAGGGGAGGAAAATTGCATAGCGAGGACTAGGTGAGGAGGAAAAAAAAGGGACTATATCATCATAAAATTAAATATTATTGTCAAGAATTACTTTTTTTTCATCTTTAACACACACCAATTTCATATATTTAACATTCTCTTAATTTATTCTAGGGTCCATTGTTGTCTTTTTTTCTCATGCATGACAAAGATATATATGTATGAAATATATTAACAAGCACATAAAAATAACAAAAATGAAAGAACAAATATCTCCATTGTTTCACCTTGAAGAAGGGCATAGTTTTAGAAGTGGAAGATGCAAGGAATCAGTAAGAAAAATAGGAGCAGAGATAAAGCAGAAAAGGAATTGAGGTGAAGCTATAGCTGTTTCATATGTTTTCCATACCTACAAATTGTATTACAATAGGGAAACATAAATTATAGTGTGAGACGATCTGTGCACTACTGTATATGGTAGAGACTGGTTATCTGATAGCGAGGAACACTCATTAGAAGATTACAAAATTATTGAAATAAATCTAGAATTAGAAAATGCCTCATGTGAGAGATTTATGTACACTGAATTTATTTTAATGTAGTAGAAAAATATTTTTATTGATAAAAATAGAATTATAAAATATGAGAATCTTATAAAAGAAGTGAAATTAGCTAAAAAAAGCATAAAAGATACACTCAAATCTCGTATTTTAAAAAATTACTAGAAGCTTTAATAAGTGTGGGCTCCTTTTATGCAAAATTTCCTATGCTCTTGAGACATTGATTGAGCGAAGGATTCTTAACTAAGATGTAATGTCCGTAATTGTAATATGTTGTGAGTTGCTGGGAAGAGGAGAGGGTTAGGAAAGGGCAACCACTAAAATTAAATTCAACAGTCCATTTGCTAATCCTCATCAGTAATCTCTCTATTTTTATGAATATTGTTGGATGCTTAATTTGGTGGTGTAGAAAATTTAGATTTTTTTAACTAATTATCATCAGAAACATATATAATTTACTTATAAAAACTTCATATTCTAATATTCTATTTTTTTATTTTTGGCGCTCACTCAGTAATCACCTTAGGTAGGGTCCGATTTGTTGAGCCATCGACAGATCACCTCAACAGCTGATCCCTACTTGGGAAGATGTAAGTCTGTTATGCCTTCTTCCTAGTACAGTTGTTGCACACCAAAAGGTTCCCTTAGGTCGGATAGTCCTACCTTATGGATGGTAGACTACCCCTTTAGACTTATAAATCTAAGACAAGCCAAGGCCCTCGTGGTTCCTTCTTAGTATGGCCCATTGCACATCGACAGGTTCCATAATAAAATAAAATCAAAACTAACCACCCCAAGTCAAATTAAACATATTGAACAAACCAAATTTCTCCACAGCACAAATCGATTAGCCTCCCTAGAGGAACCTAGATCTAAATCAAACAAATTTAATCGTGTACATCCATGGTGGATATTCCCTCAATCTAGAACCCTTCTCCCAGTGGAGCCATAACAAATTAAACAAGCCTACCTAGTGGAGTCTAATCAAATAAATCAAAGAAGTCTAGTCAAATTCTTATCCCCAGAGGATAGCTTGAACCTGTTTCCTAAGTGGATGGTTAATGTACTCAATCCCCAGTAGATACACACCCCAAAAAAAAATCATACTCATAATCAAACTCGATTCATATCCCGGATAGCTCATTTTTAGAAGAAGGTTCATGTACTCAATTCTTTTTCTTGCTCTCTTATGCCCTTAAAGAGGCGTTACTAAGATCATGATTTTATCTACCTTTGGATCTAGGTATACATCACTTCCATTGTTTGTTACAATCTTACGGATGTTCTAGATCGTTTCAATCAATGCCAATATGTGTAGTGTGCCTTGTCGGTTATACCACACCTATTGGGGTCCTTTATTGACCTCACTTTTGGAGTGAGCTCTTAACCTTCTCTTCCTTAGACTTAGGACTCTTCTAGACACTAAGAACTCCTTAGTGATAAGACACTTCTAGTGATTAGGTGAACACTTAACCTAAGCCTAAAACTTAGAAGTGTTAATCATAAGATTAGGCTATGCCTTAGGGCTTAAGAAAATTATCTATCCTATAGGCTAAACCCAATCTAGATACACTTTCTCAAATCAAACCTAGGTTCAATTCTCAAACCAAATATCAAATCTCAAATTCAAATTCTAAATCTTATTTCAAATTTGACTCTAAATGATTGAAACCCAAAATCAAATTCAAATCTTAAGACCCTTATTGAGCCATATGAACCACATTCATTAACGTAGCCAAAACTCCCTTTAGATCAAATCAAACTCAATTGATTTCTTTATAGGTCAATTATTCTTTCATTTATATTTACAAATATAAATGAAATCCAAATTCAAATGACCAAAACTATATCGAAAATCAAATCCAAACTCAATCTAAGCCCTTTAAGCCAATTCTTTGGACTTAACCAAATTCTATCCAAATTAAGTCAAAATTAATGGATTCTCTCTCAAATCAATGATTCATTTGGTTATTTATCCAAATATAAATAAAACTTACAATCATCAAACCAAATCAAAGCCAACCAAGTCAAACCTAACAGCCTTTTGACTTGAAAATTTTAAATGAGCCAAAATCCTTAAACTCTAAATTGATTGTCGTTGAATTTATATTTCAATCTAAGGCTCAAATATAAGTTAAACTAAACTCAAATCAAACCAAAACCAAATCAATTGACCCACTTAGGTCCACTTGACCCAAAGTGACCTGAAGGACCCATTTGAGCCAACTTCCAATCCAACCCAAATTAGATTGAACCAAGCTCACCAAAATCATCCACCATGATTATTGATCACCCTAGAATAATCAATTGCAATCACTTAGGTCAAACCAAGTCAAGTTAGTCATTTGACCAAGTCAACCCTAGCTCAAATAAAACTAGTCAAAACTCATCATACACCAAATTGATTGAAACCAATAATTTGAATTAACCCAAAATAAATATTTAAATATGGCTGACCACCAATTAAGCCAAAAGCCCAATTGGCCATTTGATCCAAGTTGACCCAAATTGGCCTAAAGGACCAAAATTGGGTCAAGTCATGATCAAACCCAAATTTATTGTAAACTTAAGTTCATTCTAAATTGACTATTGAACTTGACCAAAGATATATTGAGCATAATTTGGTCACTAATTGGTCAAATTAGCCTAAAGGTCAATTTGGATTAAATCCAAATTAAATCCAAATTAATTCAAACCAAGATCATATTCATCTTCAATTATGAACATGAATCAACCCATACCCAAAATTGGCCAATTTTGGTCAAATTGGTCAACCGAATATGACCCATATGACCTAAATTGAGCCAAATCCCTTGAAACCAAGCCATGAACCATTTGCCGGTGATCAAATCGACCCAAACCTATTTGGGATCAGCTCAAAATTAACCAAGCTATTTAAATCCTTCATGAATCCTTCCTTAAATATGATTCCACCCAACCTCATTTAATTCTCTCAACAACATGCACTTAACTCCTCCCAAACATTTGTATTGAATAGAGTTGATCATATGGTGGCAAGAGAGGACTTTGGAACAAAAATCCAAAGTCCTCAATCAATCCATCATCCATCCCAACCACTAAAGCAAGATGACAATCAATTTGGAGCCAAAAAAGTTCAAAAAAAGAATGGATTTTCGGCCATTATAAAAGGAGGGGGAAATGAGGCTTTACCCCTCTTCCTCCCACCACCATTCAAGAGCTTCCCAAAGTAAAAGGAACCCATCCCCACATCTTTGAGCCATTTTTTTTTGTAGCCCAGAAATACAAATAGTTACTTTTACGGCGAGGCAACCGTACATCGGAGAAGACGACGTTTTGAAGAGACACAAAGGTTAAAAATCATCTCAAAGCTTCCTCACATACCTAGGAGTTTGTTCGGATCTTCATCGAAACCACCATCGAGGTAAATTTTTCCAAAGCTGTAGGCCTTAAGATTTCCGCATTCTATGATAATTTTCTTGTGATTTTAGGAATTTTTCCTAGATAATCCAACATTTTACTTTGAAGCATCACAATTAAAAAATAAAATTTTTTTGGTGTGAATCGACACAAAAATGAGTCCATTTGGATAAATTTTAACTCAGAAACCCTCATTTTTTCAAAAAAGAGCTATTTTTATTGTTCACCGGGTTACGATGTCCGATCCACGGTTCATGGGATTGGACGGCTTGGATTATGCATGGATTGCGCGATCTGACCCTTTAGATTATTTGATGCAATTTGGATTGTCCGATCATGCGGTTCGTGCGATCGGATGGCTCAGTTCGTGGGCCGATCGTGCGATCCTGGCCTCTGGATCATGCGATCTGATCTAGACCGTCCAATCTACAATCGAACGGTCCAGAGTGAACCGCGTGTTGCTCTCCAGAATGTTGACTGGTCTTTCTCGCCAAATGGCTGACGTCAGTGCCGCGCAGATTTTTCTGATTTAAAAAATCACCTGAAACTTCAAAAATTCATAGAAACTAAAATACTTAACCAAAGAATTGCAAACAGGGCTCGTTGGATTTGTCTTTCTGAGAGGAATCCAATAAACTCAAAATCTCTAAATTTCATTTAGTATTTTTAGATTAATTGGAGTTTTAGTAAAAATCAAATTGCATTAATTAAACCAAAAATATATGTCAGATTAAGTTGAAATTTTCAGGGATTGAAATTAAAATTGAAACACACATACCATAAAAATTTCAAGTGAAAAGTACCTCTGGATTAAGTGAAATTAAATTTTGAAGTTCAGATTATCCATTTTAATAAAATAAATCAAATAAAAATTTAGAAATTTACAAAAATCTTCAAAATAGCTTAAATCACTTCAATTGACATCTAGAACTCTTAAGAAACTAATGTGATTTTTTGAATCCTAATGAACTCTAAATAAACACATAAGATTAAAGTTTAATCACTTAAGGAATTAATTAAAATATAATCTAAAAATAATTTAAAATCAAATCAAAATGAAATAACACTTAAGCAATCATTAATCAAACCTCAAATCAAAAAAATATCATTCTTAGAGAAAATTAAATTAAATATGATTAAACTCAATTAAATGATTAAATCTTAAATCAAACTTAAAATTAAACAAGTCTAGGAAACTTTAATATGTGTCAAACTAGTATAACTAAACATACACTAAGAATGAAATCTTAGTCATATGAAACTCCTTAATGATTATAAATAAACTGAAACTAACTAATCATTAAATAAACTAAAAAAAATCAAATTGATTAATAAACCAATTCAATATAATGATTTATTTTAGTCAAATTAAACCAAATAATGTTAAAGTAAACTTAATTAACATATGATTAATTCACATCCATTTGGAATAAGATAATTAATTAGCCATTAATACATAAACCTAATAACTAATTCAAGCATGTTAATGAAATCAAACAAACATAATAAATGAATCAAATCAGATAAAACTCTAATCATAAATAATCAAACTTAATTAAAATGAAATAAATAGTTAATTCACTTAATAACAATGATGGTAATAACAATAATCCTTTAATCAAATCAAACTTAAGTAAAATACTTAACTAAATCAAATCACTCACATGTGAGAAATTAAGTCATTAATCTCAAATTAATCAAACTTAATTAATTTGATGACTTAAAAATTTAATTACCCTTAATCAAAATTAATTAATCAAACATCTAATTAATACAAACTTAATGAATTAATCCATCATCTTAATTAATCAAATTAATTTAAATAAGTTACATTAAAGTTAACTCTAAAATTAAGCTTAAATCAAACCCCTAATTAAATTTAATAATTAATCACACCTCTTAAATAAACTAAGTCAATCAAATTAATCATATTAAGATTAATCAAACATAATCAAAATGCAATTAAATACTAATCAAAACCTAAATTAAACCTAAATTATTAATTCATTAATTACGCCATTAAGAATTAAATAAATCTTTATTTAGTTTAATAATTAACTTAAACACATTGCTTAATTAAATTAATAACCCTTAAGCTAATTTAATTGAATAAACACCTAATTAATACAAACTTAATGAATCAATCTATCATCTTAATGAACCAAATTAATTTTTTGAATCACATTAAAATTAATTCAAATCAAACACTTAATTAATCTATTAATTAATTTAATCACACCTCTTAAATAAACTAATTAAGTCAATCAAATTAATCATATTAAACTTAAACTTAATCAAACATAAATGCAATTAAATACTAATCAAAGCCTAAATTAAACCTAAATTATTAAGTCATTAATTACATCATTAACCTAAACAAAAATGAAATCAAATTGAAAATTAAACAAACTTTTATAATTAACATAAATACACTTCTTAAGTAAACTAATAACATAATCACATTGAACCTAAGTAAACCCATACACTAATAAAACTAATCAAATCAAATTAAATCAAATTAAATTAAATTAAGAAAGGCTCATCAATTTAATATGTAATCAAATCAAATCTCATTCAACCTACTTAAATAAGATAAACTAATTAACTATCCAATGTATGAAATCAAAATACAAACCAAACTTTGATAAACATGACAAATGGATGAGATTAAAAATTAAATCTTAATTACAAAGAATCAAACTCAATTAAAATCAAAATAAAATCTTAATTAATCTAATCCGATCAAACTATAAATAAATGAACCACAATAAGCATAAAATTAAGTCACATAACCATAATCAAAGAAAGGATTAAATATTAATTTAAAAGGATATTGAATTATCAAGATTTAATTAAACCAAAACATCTAATCTAAAATTAATCAATCAAAAACACATGAACTTAAACAAACTTAAACTTCATTAGATATAAGGATATTGAATTATCATGATCTAATTAAACCAAAACATCTAAATCAAAATCAATTAATCAAATACTTAAACAAACTCAAATCCTAAATTCTCAATCAAATCAAATAAATCAAATCAAATGAATTACATAAATTTAAATGAGCTAATTAAGATACTTAAGGACCTTAGTTAGATTCTTTAGGTGTTAGGATGTAGAATAGGTGAGTTCTATCTACAAATAGAATTCATTCTACTTCATTCTTGAAAACGTAAACATCACCTTAACCAAATAAAAGTGAAATAAAAATGAAAAGTAAATCATTTAATCATTTAAATTAAAATCTCCCAAAGGTCAAATTCAAACAAATTTGAATTTCAAATTGAAACTTAAACTGAAGAAGCTTAGTAAAGTCTTACCACATAAGCCTTAAGCACACACATTAGAATTCTAAGTCACCACTTCTAGTGCTAAGTTATGGCATTGTATGTATGATGTTGTGTTTTATTTTGGGATGTAATATTTTTTGGATGTTAGGGTGTATGTTTTGTGGATTGGATGCTTGCGTTGTTAATCATATTTTCTCAGGGATTGTGCTTAAGGTCATGTAATAAAATAAAATATATTTCTTTACGTTGCTTAGCCCCTAAAATGTAACCCATATTAGGACGTGGACTTGGTTAGGCGTGGGGTTCTAAGTCCAAATTATTCATATAACAACTTGGGTTGTATGGTGTGTTTATCTAATATTTGTTTTCTGTATCTAGATTTACTTTTCATAATCTTATGTTGTGGAATTATAAGCCCTATCAATTTAATTAAATGTGAACTCAAATAAATAACTCTCCTCAATTTCAAAAATATAAAGCCCAATTATAGGATAGATCGGAATGCTCACTAGGCTTCCTAGTATCATGAGCATTTCCTACTTTCTCCCCTTGGATTCCAAAAATAAGTCTTCTCATTGATCTATCCCATTTAATTTTCTAAAATAGCCAATCTTTTGATTGTCTTAACTTTGAAGTCTTTGGAGATCCTAATTGTCTACTTTAAAATAGAGTATTCTTAAAGAATTCTCATTCTTTAGGATGTAATTAACTATGGGGGCTTGCCTCCATAGGAAACTTAACAAACCCGGCTTAAAATAAACCCTACTTTACTTTTTCATATAAAGTAGGGGAAAGATCTCTGGTATATTCGAAGACCCATCATGTCTTAGGAGTCCTAATTAGGTGATTAGGTATTATAGGGGTGGTATCTTTTGAGACAAGACATCATTCTTTAATGTGGTGATCACTTCAATAAGTACCCCATAAGATCTACATGGTATCCCACAACTTCAAAAATAAAACCACACTCACAAAGCCAAAATTTCCTTCTTTCTCTCATCCTCACTTGGCAACTCCCTTCTCCCCTTTTGATCCAAAAAACAACAAGCATAACCTTTTTCAAATTAAACACACATCCACTGATTTTTATCCTTCCGATCTTTCCTTTTGCCACAGTCGGAGAGGAACACCGTCATCAGGCAGGTTCTTCTCCTGGTTTCCAGCATCTCCCTCTCTGTCTCTTTATCAATTATTGCAAGCGTGCAGAAAATTAAGTCTGAATATGTGTGATGTGAATGTGAAAGTATATATATGATCTGGTTTCTTTTTACAAGTTTAAAGACTCCATTAATGCTCCATAGCAGGTGCAAGGATGACTATGGTGTCGCAAGATACTACTCGCTATGCTCAATAAGGTGTACCGAACAAGCCAAAAAAAATTGTTAGATGTCGCTCCCCTTGCCGAAATGCTGCCAAAATTTCGTCAAATCTTTGGACTTAGAAAAAAAAGAAATTGGCTTAAAAGGACTAAATAAAGAAATCTAAAGCTAAATTTAAATTAAAAGAATCAAACAAGAAAAGAAAAGAGAGGGAGAACCAAACAAATTTTAACTGAGATAGGGGGAGTTAAATGTTAAATTCCTTTAAAATTGGAAGTCCAGTCATTCACTAAATATGAAACTTAATGAGGAGTTAGGGATATTGGAGTTGATGTTTGTTTATGTGAATAGAGCCTTTTTATTGAATACTCAAAGTGTTAAATTCACAAACAAGTAATCATAAAAACTAATTGAATAATTAAAAATCAGGTGTGATGTAGAAAGAAATAGGAATCTTAATTGAACATCAAATCAAAGCATAAGAGAGCCTCTTGGAATTAATATATACTCTTCAAATATACTTAAATAAATTAAATAAAATTAAAGAATTTATCAAAAATTTTCCATGAGATCGAATGATTGCTAATAAGCATAAGTGATGAATCCTTGGAAAATGTTTGAAGTATATTCGTCGCCTTATTAAATACTCAAATTGAATCAAAGAGAAATTGAGTATAGTCGATGATGAATTTGAGAATTGTCATAAGCGAGAGTCGTACAAGCAAACAGAAGGCGTTAATTAAACCATTCTTAAATACACAAGCTCGACTGTCTTTGAATGTTTAAATTCAAGTGTCCGAGGATGTTGTGCTTCCTTCGGTTTAATCTTAGGGGAGTGCAGGTTAACAAAACCTAAAAATATATTATAAGTTCAACTCAGTAAAATATCTGAGAAGTTAATTCTGTCATGTGATAGTAGATTTGATCCTCTGTTAGAAGTTAAACAGAGTTGACAGGATCTAAAGTTCTCAAATATATTCGATTCAATCAACTACCCCGATGATGGTTGTGTTGAATGATGATTTCAATTGGGCTTTCCATGAAAATGTGATTCTAATTTTAAATCAAATTAACTTAAATTAAGTATCAATCTAAAAATTGCTTAAATAAAATTCAATCATTAAAAGCTTAAAACAAAACTCAATCTATCCATCTTCGCATTAGTTTGTTGAAGATGATAAATTAAGAAGACTATAGCTCCCAATGGAGCCAATGTCAAATCAAGTGTTCTACTATGTTCACTCTCAATCAGTCTCATGCCAGTAAGGATGTGACCCGTGTCTTCTAATTGCATGGCTTGGCCGGTAGGCTCCACAGATGATGTAGTTATGACCAGAGTCCTCTGATCGGGTGGTTTGGCCAAGAAGATCGATTATATTATCAATGATCGTAGTATGCTCCCAATGGACATGCCCTTTGAGTTGTGAATCATGTATATGAAAAAAAGTCATCTGTTAGCTGAGGTAGACTTAAGTCTGTCTCCTTAGACAAACACCACCCCAGGTCTACAAAGATTTCTTGGGCAATGTAACCCATGTGTTGTTGATAAGGATCATTCGGTCATGTTGGGTTGACTTCCTCCTCTGACTAAGTAGACAAGGGATCACGGCAGCCTGGGATGACGAAACCATGAGATCTAGAATGGGCACGTCATCATTCCCCCAACCATCCGCTTTATGCTAAAAATGATGAATTTCATAAACTCAAAATTTCAAAACTCCACATACTGCTACTATAAGCTACACATTTAGTGATCTAACGGCTAGCCTTAAACGAAAGTTCTCTCTCAGCATTGAGAGGGATAATTAACTATTGCTTTATAGGAAACCTAGAACCAAATCTAAAGTCTTCACCAAATGAGGACAAAATCTCTGGGTAGTGTCTTATCTACTATGTCATTTGCCTTCTAAAAATTTCACCGACACCTTAAATCATACTCTCCTCTTCAATTTGTCGAGTGGTCGGTGGCAAATTTTTGAATCCCACATAAGATTATGCCATTTGATCTAAAAAATGCATGTGTTACCTATTAGAGGATAATGGATCAAGTATTGAAGAATTAAAAAGAAAAGAATACTGAAGCACATGTCAACAATTAATGAGGAATAACAAGTCCACTAAGCAACACATCTAATATATCTAGCATACATTCACCATTTTAAAAGTGAAAGTGTAACTTGTGACTCAATCGACTAAAATATACTTTTGGTGTATGGTTAACAAATTCTTAAGATCTCTCTTCACATTTAAGGGCATAAAATCAACTCAGATAAAGCCAAGATAATCTTTAAAATGTAATTACCCAAAATGACAAAAGATGTGCAACTATTCATTGGGAGGAGATCATTTTCAACTGCTTCATCTCAAAGTTAAACGGATGGTGCTCATTCTTCTTAAAGTTATATGTAGTATAAAGCTAACAATGCAAAATTTATTTCCAATGCGTACATACAAATATATATTTATATAGAATAAAAGTATATTTTCGTTTTTGCATTAGAATTACTTTTATACTGAAAATTCAAAAAATAATAAGGAAGTTGTCATAGGAAAAGTTAAGCACCTCAATAGGCTGAGTTTTTACATTAGAAAATAAAATAAAAATAATGATGTGAAAACTACAGCGATATAATAATAGAGTTTTAAATTCCACTATATTATCATACCCATTTTTTTTAAAGTTCAATTTGTCAACTTAATAAAGCAATTAAAATTAATTATTTTGCTGCAGTGCAAGACACATAGATAAGCTTGACATCAAAATTGTTTTTACGAGAAACATAAACTTTTAGCTGTAGATAGTGAAAGGGAGGAAGCACATATACTTTGGAACCATTTGAATATTAATGCAAAATATTTTGAAATTTCCAATGTACAAATTTATGATTTTAATTTTTCATTAAAATTTAACTGCCATTTTTTGATGTAGAATTATTATTTTTACTTATATATTCATTAACAAAAAAAAATTTTAAGATAATTTTTGTATTTAGAAATATTAAGCCATGCACCATTTTCTTTAATGGTCTAGGTTTTGAATCCAAAATCATCATAAGAATGAGTTGAATCTTATTAGAATCAATCCGATATCGAGGTAGGAAGAAGAGAGGGTGTATATGATGATGAATGTTAGCCTTGTAATTTTTGGTATTATTTAGTAGAGATTCATTGATATAAGATTATATTTGTATATCTAGGATATATCTGATCAAAAGTTCTAATCATAATAATATCCTTATAATATATTAAGTATATATATATATATATATATATATATATATATATATATATATATATATATATATATATATATATATATATATATATATATATTAAAAATATCATAAAAATAAAACTGAAAATAAAAAATATTCAGTAAATTGATCCCAAATAGGACCTAAAACAACAAAAAATCTGACACCACTTATTCTCAATCTCCTTAGTGAAAGAAAAACAAGATCTAAGATCATAAATCTCTCCTCCTGATTGATGACAGTATTTGCCATCATCATCATGACAGCTTTCTCATTTTTTGGTTGGTATAGATCTTCTTCATAAAGAGTTAGATGACATTTATTGACAATAAGGAAACATAAATTATAGTGTGAGTGATCAATCTAAGAAGTTAACGGAGGGCTATGACGGTGTAGTGAATAGAACTGTTTGAGTAGTTTTGGTTGATGGTGTGGGTTAAAGTTAAGGTTGTAGCAATGTCGGGTTAACTGCTGTCCAATTCTATCACAAATGACGTAGGTTAACCGTATGTCCAATTCTTATGAAAATGATAATTAGAGTGATTATGATATTAGTAAACTTTCTTCCATCCCACATCATTATGATACATATAAGATCGATAAACATTGTAATCACATAATACACACTAAAATTTATGAAAAATTTAATATCCTTGAGTGTGCTCTTAAATATATAAGATTTCAATTTGACCTAATTATCTTAGCAATAATAGGGATTATGTCTTAGCAAAACTAATTCTTGATAGTAAACATATAAGTTTGTTTCTATAATTTCCCGTTAAAAATATCGAATCATAAAAAGTCAATTGAAAATGGGTGAGATATATATACTTTATTTTTTAAAAAAAAATATATTGTTGAAGAATTCCTCTAGGAGAGTAAATTTTTGTCTATATCTCTTATATTGAAAATATTAAATCGAAGACAAATATGGTTGAATTCTCTTTCAACTATTGGTTGGTTTTTTTTTCTACTTTTATGCTGTGACATCATTTCACAATAAAAAAAAACTTTATTTGTCACATTGTTGTTATATTTGAAAAAATATAAAAATAAATTTAGCTCATTATTTATGATTTTTTGATATTATAATGTAATTCTGTTAAATTATTTGAAAATTTTATTAAAAAGTTAAGTATTGCATATATGAAATACGTTTTTATTCTCTTGGTTGTCATTACCACATGAGTTTATAACTAAATTTACTTAAAGTTTCACAGAATAATTAAAAAAATATATATATTTAAATAAAATAACAATAAAATTTAGGACAACAACATATCATACAAAATTTTAATTGTTGCTTCTTAAATAATAGTATATGTTTTTTTTAAAAAAAATCAACGTTATATGTTCCACATATTTGTTTTTCAATTTCTTTTCCTCTTTGTTATCAAATATTTAGGGACCATTTGGGATCAATTTAATTTTTTGCTTTCAGTTTTATATTTCTTTTTTATTTTGCTTTCAGTTTTATATTTTTTTTTTTACTCGGTTTAAAATAAAATATATTTGATGTTAATAATCATTTTTAAAACATTCAAAATCTAAAATTAATTTGAATGTTTTCAAAACTTTCATGATTTTAAAAGAGTCAAATTATAATACTTTAGGCTTCAAGTTTTAATAATTTGAGTTCATTGATATTTCATCATTTATATTGTACCTATAAAATCAAACTAATTTTGCTTTTGCATGAAATAAAGATAAGAGAACAAAAAAAAATAATTTTTTGGGCAGATTATTAATCAACAAGCATTGATATAAACTTTTTAATTGTAATAATGCAGCAGTTGGAAAATATGGGTTTTATAATGTTGTGGTTGTGTTGTATATGTAGAGGAAGGTGGCTGCGAGAATTATCTTCGCTCATGTTTATGATCCTAAGAATGAGGTGTCAGTGTCTATCACATGGAACTTAGCATTCGTATAAAGTTCTCCGATTCTAAGTGGAAGTATAAAAGATCCAGAGTCTTTCTCTTTCATTAAAGCCATGGATCATTAGCTTATCTCGAGATGTTAAATGTCGAGAAATAATCTTCTTAATGCTCAGACTCATGAGATTGACCGATGAGACTGGGTCGATTAGAATTCTATTGATTATAATACCACCTCTCTCCGCAGAGACATACAATGGGCGATTGTGTTCTGATGTTTCAGGCATGAGGTCTTCTTCAAAAAAGGTGATCACTGAAAGATCTTGAGATTGCAGAACTTTAGTCATACACCATTCTACAAAATATGCTTCATATTTCTCGGATCCCAAGAGCATAAATCAAGGTCCCGTGGAGATCCTTTGACATCAATAGGGCCTGATACACACTCAATTGTGCAGGGATCTTTCTTAAATGTGATAGAATATTGTAATTAATTTGTTTATTAATGTCAGATTTCTTACTAGGCTATTCAGGAATGATGTTTTCATTGACTTCAATATTTTTATCTTTGTCTTTGTTTAGTGGGTCTTTCCTTAGTGGCGGTTGCAATATCTTGCCACTTCTTAATTGCACTTGAGCTGCTCTATCTGGCTCAGATTCTTCTGAAGAAGTATCACCTTCAAAATCACCATTTATCCCTGAAGCTTCTGAATCATTGCCCAATTTTATATGCTCCATGTGAGATTTAATTGAAGATTTTGAATCATCCCTATCAGGGAAGCATAGATCTTCTTTTGAGCCATCATCTTCTTGTCTCGCCATCAGATAGGCTTCGGGGATCACCCTTTTGAGAATCTTTCTTCTTGATGGGATAAATTTCTTGAATTTATCCGCATATGTTATATTTAATGAAACTTCGATTCCTTCCACCACATGAAGAAGGGCTTCAGAGAGAGGCATCGACGTCCTCGAGAAAAGTACATGTCTATTTAGGCAATAGTTCTTCAATGTCATCTTCTTCTACTTATCTTAGTGATTTGAAGTCCCAACATAAAGTCATCAAACTTGATAGGTTACCTCACCGGTTGTTGATATTCTTCCATTATAAATAATTTTTTGTGTTGTAGTCTTCTTCTTAATTTTCTTTTGTTTTGCTTGTTTCTTAGATGCACTTGGTTCACCTTGAATAGGTTGTTTCTCATCGCAATATGCCTTGTTTAAGTATCTTTGGGAGGTTAAAGCGCTTTTTGGTGTATCTTTTAGCCCAAGTATGGTGGCATCCACTTGACACAAGGGACACCTTCCAATTGTTCTAGCATTTTCAATGTTTTCTTTGAGACTAGCCTCCCATCGATCATCTTTAATTGACTTTTCTTTTACTTTAAAACCTAACGTCGGCGATTTTCGCTTCTTGGCTTTTGGCTCTCATGATTTTGATCCTCGACACGATCTCATCTAATAGCTCCTTTTGGCCGCTAATGTTATGCTTCTTCGATGATGAAATGCCTTTTCCACACATCCGAAGCTGACTTTGAAGAAGCCGAATTTCGATCTCCAAGGTACTCGATCCTTCATCCTCCGCTTCATTGTTAAATCCTTCAAGGATGCACTATCCGGTAAAACTTCTTCTCCTATTGCTTAGAACTTAATTTCTACCGCTTCCGTGGAATGCCTATGTGTTCGGACTTGGATGTGGAAAAATTAGCTAAGCCTTTTGAATTTTCTCTGGTTGGTAAATTCTCATTAAGGAGACCGACTCTTGATAAGATTCAGTCTTTCTTCCATAGCCTTAAATTAATGGGTGCTTTCAATGTTGGACTAATCGACCCTAGGCATGTTCTAATTCAACTGTCTAATGATCTGGATTATTCACGGGTCTTTGCACGTCGCTCATATCTTGTTTACAATTGTCAAATGAGACTTCTTAAATGGTCACCTAGTTTTGATGTCAAAGAAGAATCCCCAATAGTTCCAATTTGGGTTGCATTGCCTAACATGTATCCATTTTGTTACTCATCAAGTGCTATATATTTCCCACTTCAAATAGATCGCTACGGCGTGAGATCCCACCTCTCTGTTGCACGGATATTTGTCGAAATTGATATTACTAAAAAATACCCAAAAGATGAATGGATTGGTTCTGAAAAGCTGGGTTATAGTCAAAAGGTAGAATTTGAAAACTTTCCTATTTTTTGTGCCCATTGCAAAATCCATGGTCATGAAAACTCGGAATGCTTTATTTTACACCCAAATCTCAAAAAGAATAAGTTGCCAGTCACTAATACCTCCCTCCCAAAGGAACATCCCATCAAAATGACTTATGTGCCTAAAGTCAATCAAAAGGATGCACATCCGCATAATCCCAATATTTCATTATCTTCTGATTTGCACAATGGGATACATCATGAGATGATTGAAAATCATGATGATGTGATTTGTGGAGGGGCTATTGAAAACTTACCTACCATCATTCCTAATGATAATATGTTGACTCAATCTAACCTATCCCTTATTTCTAGTGAACTAGGGCATAAGAACTCTAATGAGGATGTGATTGGTGAAAACAATCTCTAAAAAGCGCTCTTTGATCCCGAGCAAAACAAGTCAATGATGATCCCTTGATGTTGGCAAAAAATCTATCAAATAATGTAAAATGAGAATGAAACAATTTTTTCGACTATCCCCGAATGATACACATGCTACCCTAATTACTCATCAGATTTCAGACACGGAAGAAGGGAAAATTACTATCACGATTCCTTTGATTGATACTGAAACCACTATGAATATCTCAAATTACTCACTTTCAGATGGAGACACTTTGGATACTGAAAGACCCTTTCAAACTGTATTAAACAAAAAGAAATCCCTAAATGCTAGAAGCTCCACTCACAGCTCCACTAGAACCACTAGATATAACTCAAATCCTCATAAATAATTACTTTTTGCTATACTCTTTATGCTTTACTTCTTGATCTTTATATTTCCATTCATCCTTTTATTTTATTCCTCATTGTTATGATTAATTTTATTATTTGGAATATTCATGGTATTGGGACTCTTAATGTCCGAACCGTTAGAAGCCTTTGTCGCACTCATAACATATCCCTCCTTGTTATTATTGAACCACTTATTCACTCTTCTAAGATTGCAAATGTTGCTAGAGCACTTGGATTTCATAATTCCTTCCATAATATTAGCAATAAAATTTGGTATTTTGGAATTCATTAGTCAATATCACTATCCTTGAAAACCATCACCAATTGATTCATGTCCATATCTCATTGGGTGAATTTTCGGGCTCTTTTATTTATGCATCATGCAATAGAGCCGGTGGGAACATCCTGTGGAATAATTTAAGATCATTTGCCTCCTCTGTTAACAAACCATGGTTAGTTGGGGGTGATTTCAACACTATTCTTGCATCTTCGGAAAGAAGGGGAGGTTCCTCCCCTAACATTCATTCCATGGAAGATTTCTCTAATATGATCCTTGATTGTAATTTGACAGATATTGGCTTTTCGGGCTCTAATTTCACGTGGAATAACTCCAGACTTTGGCAACACCTAGATCGTACCCTTTTTAACTTTCTCTGGATTGATCAATGGCCTAATTCCTCTATTGAGCACTTAAGCAGAACTTTATCTGATCACGCTCCTCTCTTAATTTCTATTAAAAACCCTCCCATAAGAAGACCTTCTCCTACTCCATTTAGATTCTAAAATATGTGGATTCAACATAATGACTTCATGAATGTTGTTTCTATAAATTGGATGGCCTCCATTCATCCTGACAATTCCATTAAGGGTATGATTCATTTTTGGCTTAAACTTAAAAGACTCAAATAAACCCTTAATTGGTGGAATAAACATCATTTTAAAAATCTTTTTTCTAATCTCAAAAATATGGAACCAGGTTTGTTTCCTCTAGAAGAAGCTCATCACGATTCTAACAAACATGAAGAACTTAATGAAGCTAGGGATAAATTGATTAAGTATCAGAATATGGAGGAAACTTATTGGCATCAAAAGTCACCGGTGACAAATTACTGATGGCTAACTCTTCTAAGTCTCTAGGGTTAGGTTGAGTGTTCACCTAATTACTAAAAGTATCTTAAGATGAAGGACCTCTCAGTGTCTAAGAGAAGTCCTATGTCTAAGATGGAGAGGTTGAGAGCTCATCCTAAAAATGAGATCAATAATGTTGAAATCCTTGAATATACCCATAATTATTATTGTTAAGTTGCTGGTTCTTACAGGGACTAAAAGAATCTATTTCTATGCATGAAAAGACAATCTTAAATATTAAAAGTTTATCTTCTAGATTTGTCAAATTCTAAAGATCAAGTCAGAAGAGCTTCCAATTTTGGAAGCTTCAATCATCTGAGTTATAAAAATATCAACCTCTACATCCTGAAGTCTAGGACACAGATGGGTTCTAAAGGTCGAACTCAACAAGCCTATAAATGGCCGAGCTACTGACACTCTCCCTAATCAACAAGCTGTAAGAAAAAGTCATAGTGAAAGATCCCCCATTCGTTAGTCCGATGACCAAATCACCAACCCATCACGCCTTAAGTTGAAGACTGAGTAGGTTCTAAAGGTTGAACTCAACAAACCCAAATGTGGCTGAGTTGCTGATGCTCTCCTAACTCAATAAGTCGTAAGAAAAGGTCATAGTGAAACAACCCTTGCTTTTCAGTCCAATGATAACAGCTGTTCAATCTCAAACCAGATCTAGCCTAGTGATTACAAGCAACCAAAATCCAAGAGATCTTTCTACTTGATCGATAGACCAAGACAATATGAGGAAATTCTCAATTCAGAGCTACCTCAAGTCAATCTTTATATTGTCTGCAGGGTGATATTTAAATTTATTTTCAAATGATCTGATCAATCTCAAGGTATAGATCAAATACAATCTCCTCATCAAGTCCGTTAAAGCAGAAAACATAGAACTGATGGAATAATTTCATAGTTCATACAAAGCTGATGGTCGAACTAAAGAAATTTTATAGTTATTCAGTCTATTAAAGCACACATTTCTAGGCTGATAACTCAACATAGACATAATATAAGCCGTAAGGCTTGGTCGTTTGTATGCACCCTTCAACGAGTCCGTCAAGGCAGCAAGCACAGGACTTAGGGTGTACATATACTTGTTGACAAGTTAATATGGACAAATCAGGTCAATCCTTTATCAAGTCTATCAAGCTTAAAGCTAGTATAAAAGAAATTCTAAATCTCAAAACAAGGCACTAATTCCTCCATCAAATCCAACCAAGCACGAAGCTGGGGTGAGAGGAAACTCAAATCTGCAATGGCATAAAAGAAAGAGATCTTTAGCAAAGCCATTGAAGCAAAGAGTAGATGGTGTAAGAACTCTTATTTATCCGATAAGTTGATTCTGACAAATCGATCAATCCCATCATTTAGCATGTTCTAAATAAAGCATCATACTAATGATAAATCCTATTAAAGCTCCATAAGCTATTACAATTGAAGCTGAAGTAATCCAAGTTCTGTGGCTAGCCCAAAGGGTCAACCAATTTTCAACAAATGCGACTCGCTCTATGCATGAATCACATTTGCTGGGGGGGGCATTTGTTGACCTTCACATATGCTACACAAGTCGAATCGAGCTTATAAGGTGAATTTGATTAACTTGAGATGCTTTAGAGTACAAATTAGAGCTGAGATGTGTCAAACATCACTGAAATCTATCCAAATGACCTATGATCGATGAACGGACTTTTCCATCACATTTAGAACATCAAAATTGGTCAAAATAAAAATATTGCATAATTTAAAGATCAATCGATCAAGCGATCGAGCTATCAATATGTTAACATGCATATCTAAGAAGAGAAATTATAATGATGTCCAAATGAACTCCATTCATAAAATTGGTTGTGCCGTTGGCTTCAAAATGCTAAGACCTACCAAATGAGATTATCCATGCTTAATTCAGACGATTCTATGCATATGTCGAATGATCGGAAGTGACATCACATAAATTGAGGCTAAAATACACTATACATCTCCAAAATCAATCAAAATGATCTCTGATTGATGAATGGACTTCGCCATTATATTCAGATCATCAAAACTGGTTGGAATATAAATATTACATAACTTGATGATCAACCGATCAAGTGATCGAGTCATCAACATGCCTACACGTATATCGAAATTAGGAGGCACCGACTTTAACCAAGTGATCTTCATTCATGAAATTGATTGTACAGTTAGTTTTGAAATATCGAAATATATAAACTAAGACTGTTCACACTCAATTCGGATAAGTCTGTGCAAGAATCAAGTGGTCGAAAATGATAATGCACATTTTGAGTTGAAATTGCCTCAATTTTACACTGACTCGAATCAAACGAACTTCGATTGTAAAAAAGCAGCCGCTATGCTGGAACATCATAATAACCTTAAAGAAACACACACACACACACACACACACACACACACACACACACATATATATATATATATATATATATTTATATATATATATATCAACATTATATTGAGGTCAGTGTAAAGTTTATATTAAAGTCGATTAAGTAATAAAAAATGTTATTAAAAGCACTAATTTAATCCTAACTAACTTAAATCCCTAAAATTTCTGCCCTCTTCATGCGACCTATTCTCTCCTATTCTCAATCAGATTCTCGATCAACGCTTTGACTCCTTCATGTGCATGGAAGCTCCTCCTATTCATGGGCATGAACAGCTCTCCTTCATGCACAACTGTTCCCTCTCAATCTCCTCCTCCAACTGTTCCCCCTTTCATGGCTACTTCCTCAATTGAAAGGAGGAGGCTTCTTCTTCCACTCTCCCTTATCCAAACTGAAAATGGCATATCCTTCCCCCTTAATCTTCTTCTCTCTAACAAACTGCAAGCAATGGTTGGTTCTTGTTATTCTTCTCTCCAACCGCAAGAGTAGGTTTCCTTCTTCTTCTTTTTTCCATTTTTCTCTTCCATCTCCTTCCTCTTTCCCTCATTTTCTCACTGTTGACCTCACTTTTGGAGTGAGCGCTTAACCTCCTCTCCTTAGTCTTAGAACACTTCTAGACACTAAGAACTCCTTAGTCATAAGACAGTTGTGATTAGGTGAACACTTAACCAAAGCCTAGAAACTTAGAAGTTTTAATCATAAGATTAGGCTATGCCTTAGGGCTTAAGGAAATTACCTTCCTATAGCCTAAACCCAATCTAGATACACTTTCTCAAATCAAACCCAAATTAAATTCTCAAACCAAATCTCAAATTCAAATTCAAATTCTAAATCTAATTTCAAATTTGACTTCGAATGATTGAAACCTAAAATCAAATTCAAATCCTAAGACTCTTCCTAAGCCATATGAGTCACATTCATAAGCGTAGCCAAAACTCCCCTCAGATCAAATAAAACTCAATTGATTTTTTTATAGATCAATTATTCTTTTGTTTATATTCACAAATATAAATGAAATCTAAATTCAAATGACCAAAACTATATTGAAAATCAAATCCAAGCTCAATCTAAGCCCTTTAAGCCAATTCTTTGGACTTAACCAAATTCTATCCAAATCAAATCAAAAATAATGGATTCTCTCTCAAATCAATGATTCATTCGATCATTTATCCAAATATAAATAAAACCTACAATCATCAAACCAAATCGAAGCCAACCCAAGTCAAACCCAACCTAGCCCTTTTGACTTGAAAATTTCAAATGAGCCAAAATCCCTTAGACTCCAAATTGATTGCCGTTGAATTTACATTTCATATAAGGTTCATATATATCAACTAAACTCAATTAAACCAAAACTAAACTAATTGACCCACTTAGCTCCACTTGCCCAAAGTGACCTGAAGGACCCATTTGAGCCAACTTTCAATCTAACCCAAATTATATTGAACCAAGCTCACCAAAATTGTCCATCATGATTGTTGATCACCCTAGAATGATCAATTGTAATCAATTGAGTCAAACCAAGTCAAGTTAGTCATATGACCAAGTCAACCCATTGCCCAAATGAACCAAAACAAGCCATAACTCATCATACACCAAATTGATTGAAACTAATGATTTGAATCAACCCAAAATTAATATTTAAATATGACTTGACCACCAATCCAAACCAAGCTGATTGGCCATTTGATCCAAGTTGACCCAAATTGGCCTAAAGGACTAAATTGGGTCAAATCATGATCTAACCCAAATTGATTGCAAATAATGGTTCAAGTTCATTCTAAATTAATTATTGAACTTGACCAAAGCCATAATTGAGCCTAATTTGACCAACCAATCTTGACCAACCTAGCTCAAATTAGCTTAAAGGGTCAATTTGACCTAAATCCAAATTAAATCCAAATTAATTCAAACCAAAGACCACATTCATCTTCAATTATCCAATTGAATATGAATCAACATAACCAATTTCACTTTTCCAATTTTGATCAAATTGGTCAACTTGACCCAATATGACCCAAATGACCCAAATTGAGCTAAATCCCTTGAAACCAAGCCATGACCCATTGGGGGCTGATCAAACCCAACCCAAACCCATTTGGGATCAGCCTAAAATCAACCCAACTAATTTAAATCTCTCATAGATCCTCCCCTATATAGGATTCCACCCAACCTTATTTAATTCTCCCCCATCACATGCACTTAACTCCTCCCCAATATTTGCATTGAATAGAGCTGATCATATGGCAGCAAGAGAAGACTTTAGAGCAAAAATCTAAAGCCCTTAATCAATCCATCCCAACCACCCAAGCAAGATGGCAATCAATTTGGAGCCAAAAAGTTCAAAAAAGAATGGATTTTTGGCCATTATAAAAGGAGGAGGAAATGAGGCTTTACCCCTCTTCCTCCCACTACCATTCAGCCCTCAAGAGCTCCTCAAAGCAAAAAAGGAACCCATCCCCACTTCTTTAAGCCATTTTGAGCCTAAAAATATAGATATTTGCTTTTCTCACGGGGTGAAGGTAAACATCGAAGAAGACGACGTTCCAAAGGGAGGCAAATGTTAAAAATCATCCCAAAGCTTCCTCACATACCTAGGAGTTCGCTCGGATCTTCACTGTCGCCAAAAACCATCGCGACGAGGTAAATTTTGCCAAACCATAGCCTTAGATTTCTCACATTTTATGGTAATTTTTTTGTGATTTTAGAATTTCTCTAGATAATCTCCTAGATAATTTTCTTCTAACTGATCTATGATCTGACCAAAGTGAACTTTCGCTCCGACCGTTGACCGGTCTTTCCTACCCAATGGCTGACGTCAGCACTGCGTAGATTTTTCTGATTTAAAAAATTAATTTAAATTACCTGAAACTTTAAAAATTCATAAAAAATAAAATACTTAACCAAAAGTTGCAAATAAGGCTCGTTGGATTCTTCTTTCCGAGAGGAATCCAACAAACCCAAAATTCCCAAATTTCACTTAGTATTTTGAGCTTAATTGGAATTTTAGTGAAAATAAAATTGCATTAATTTAACAAAAAATATATGTCAGATTAATTTGAAATTTTC